>CAJNJA010008020.1:0-16360 GCA_905231915.1 Symbiodinium necroappetens
GAATATAATATAGGGATTTAGGGTCTGGTTTGTAGGGTTCAGGGTTTATGGAATATAATATAGGGATTTAGGGTCTAGTTTGTAGGGTTTAGGGTATAATATAGGGATTTAGGGTCTAGTTTGTAGGGTTTAGGGTCTAGGATTTTGTTGCAGGGTGTAGGGGTTGGGATGACTGCAGTCTTGCTGGAGGCGGGTGCAAAGACAGACCTCAAAAACTTGCGGGGGCAAACGGCGCTGGACTTTGCACAGGACGGATGGTTCCCATGGGTTATCGTTTTGTCGTCTAAAGTTTAGCGCCTGGGATTTAGGGTTGAGGGCCATGTCTAGGGCGTAAAGGATTTCCATGGGGTCTCTTTCTTTGTTTTGGTCCCCTTGTACACCTGAAACTGCGCTAGTGGGATCGGAGGACCTGTTGGCGCCAGATCATATCGTCTCGGCGCTGCAGGCACGTGGCAGTCCTGGACGCAGGTCGCAGCAGGGGTCATTGATCCTGGATGATAAGCCGACAGACAGTGATTCTTATTGTTGCGTGTCCCTGTAATTAGCAAGAGTCCGTTTCTGACTCCGATGGTGCTACATGAGATTGCATGTCTCGCCACAGCGAGTTTTCTTGCTATCTTTGCAAAGGCCGTAGAAAGTGTGAAGTCGCTTGTCCAGACTACTGAGAGAGCCCAGCACCCCCAAGGCCTATACCTCAGCCCAAAATGTGTACTATTATGGTTCCAGGTATGTAGACGGATCAAGCAAGGGGGCACTGCTGACCCTCCCCGAGGCCTTAATCTCAAAACCCAAGCTACTAAGCCACAAATCCTCGACTCAAAGCACCTCAACCTTGAACCCCGAACTCTAAGCCCCAAGTCTTCAAGGGCACCCAAGAGCTCTACACCTAAACCATGACCTCTAAACCCGAAAGCCTCAACCGTAAACCCAAGCTCTCTCCGAGTATCCGTGATGGTCACGATTTAAAGGGGGCTCCTGCATTGCAAACTTCGGCTTTTGCTGGGCCGAGGGATGCCGTTTGGGCTCCTGCGGCCTCTAAACCCTAAGTCCTCAACCCTTAGCCCTGAACCCTAAACCCTCAACCCTTAAACCCCAAACCCTAAGCCCTCAACCCTAAGCCCTCAACCCTTAAAGCCTCAACCCTTAAACCCTCAACCCTAAACCCTCAAACCCCAAAACACCCTAAACCCTCAATCCTGAACCCTCAACCTTAACCCCTAAACCCTCATCCCCTAAGCCGTCAACCCTAAACCCCCAAACACTCAACCCTAAACCCTTAACCCTCAACCTTAAACCCTAAACCCTCAACCCTTAAAACCCTCAACCCTTAAACCCTCAACCCTAAACCTTCAACCCTAAACCCTCAACCCTTAACCCTCAACCTCAACCCCTGAAGCCCGAAACCCTAAAACCCTCAACCCTTAACCCTGAACCTTAAACCCTAAACCCTCAACCCTTGAACCCTAAACCCTCTACCCTTAACCCTCAACCTTAAACAACCTTTAACCCTAAACCCTCAACCCTTAAACCCTCAACCTGAAACCCTAACCTTAAACCCTAACCGACGTATAGTGCAGGAAGCCCCCAGGAGGCGGTGGGAAGCTCTTCTACAAACCCACAGTGCCTCTTTTCTCATCTTTTTAACAAGCTTAAACCCTAGGTTTTGCAAATGCTTTATGGACCAGATTGGGTCTCGAGAGTCGGCTGGAGGACGGAGGGTCGAGACGGTTTAGGGTTTTGGGGATGAGAGTGTACGGCTTAGGGTTTAGGGTTTAGGGTTTAGGGATGAGGGTTTAGGTGTTTTTCCCACACAGACTCCTGTTCCTGTGGTTTCGGGTTCCCTAGATTAGGGTTAAAGTTTAGGTAGAGCCACGTCCTCCATTCCTGACTCATCTACCGTGCTGGAGGACATCTGGTACTCTGAAGGAGTTCCGAAGTCGTGACAAATCCATTTATCAAGAGGCGGCTTTCTATTAGTGCTCTGCGACTGGGTCGTGCTGCAAGAAGGTCTTGCCACAAGAAGAAGCGAAAAAGAGCATCTAATGCTGAGAAGGCCCCGAATAACTGGGACGGCGGGTGTGTTTAAAAGCAGAGTCGAAGGCTCTGCTAGCTAGATTTTGTTGTCTCCCCCCCGTGCGCTGCCAGGGCTCGTGCAGCTTGCCGGGAGCATACCCTCAGCTTAAATAATGTGTGTGTATATATATATACATACGTAATATATCTAAGCACAGACACACATATATGTATATGCACACACACACATATATATATATACACATTCGCATACTATAACATGTCATAAACATCCATAACATGTTTATGTATATACAAACTAGTGTGACGGTTATACGTTTAAACACGCACAAACATATACATAGTATACGATATCCATCATGTGTTCAATATTGTACATTACATATAGAATACGTTACATTATTCATCCGATATCGGAAATTACATTATATATATTATACATATATATATATAGACAGATTCATACATAGCAGAATTGTAACATGTATGTGTATACATACATAGATATATACACATATGTGTGTATATAGTGAGTACGCACTTCATATGACATGCTACATATTCTAGTTGGTCGGACCATTAAATTTTGTAGTGACTGTTGGCTATAAATACATATATATATATATATTTATGTACATAATGTATTTCACATATCACACTCTATATATTGTATTTCATATTTCAAGAACTGTATACACATCTATATATATATATGTTTGTATATATTATATTATAGTATGGCCTGCACAAGTGATGATGCATACCATGTCTGTATGTTATACAGCTTACTCTGTTTTGTGCATTTGTATTCTGAAAACTCTGTACATACATACATACATACATACATACATACATACATACACATATACATATACATATACATATACATATACATACACATACACATATATACATATACATACATACATACATATACATATACATATACATATACATATACATTTACATTTACATTTACATTTACATTTACATTTACATTTACATTTACATTTACATTTACACATACATACACGTGCATGTAGATGTAGATGATGATGCAGATGTCGATGTACAAGTCTTCATGTACTCAAATGTTTATATACATATACATACACATACATATATATTCTTACATTGATTCATACATGCATACTGGTCGAGATGCGCGCGAGCACATGTCCAGTACGTGTACACATTTGCAGGTATGCTTTCATATGTGTCTCTTTTGACATCTATTGGGAAGACATAGTGTAAGTGCGAGACGCAGCATCATCCATTAGCCGTGGGGCCGGGGCAGATCAGACAGCTCATCTCATCCGCGAGCCGGGCGAGAATCTGCTCACTGTTCTCAAAAAAGTGCAGCGACACAGACAGCTGCATGCCATCGCTTGCGAGATGCAACACTCGCAGCAGGTCCGTTTCGAATACGACATCGTCGAACCAGACAGTGCGCGCTTCGGGAAGCGGGCGACGGCAGATGGATCTGCTCGCACACACGTGGGCAGGACCTTCTGACTCAAAGAAGTTCCGCTAGCCGTATGTCGGGTATGTTCGGGTTGTAGGGACCTGGTTTTGGGGTAAACTGAAAGACACAAGCATAAGGAGTTACGGAATAATGTCCTTTCGGCTTCAATCTTATTAAGTCCCAAACATTGAATGTGGCAATCACACAAAATCTGGACAAAGGACGCTGGTCTTGAAGGGACGCAAAAGCAAGGAATGGACGGCAACTCCTTTGCAACCAAGTCAGTCACAGGGCAAACGTGGCAGTCTCTTGACGAAGTCTTGGGTCCCATGCAAAAGCAGATCCGTCGTGGGTGCGCTCTCGCGCCTGACGGCGGCCAAGCCTTCAAGGCTGCCGCGGCTGCCTTGCAGAAGCCACTGCTGCCTGGGGTGAGACATGGACAGAAGCTGTTCACGCCCACAACCAAGTTGGCTGCCTCTACTTGCCATACTGAGACGAAGAAGAGGACGCTGACGAAGAACATCGCCAAGAAGTCCGGAAAAGACTACATCATGGCTGCTGGCGACAACTGCGCGGAAGGCTTGCTTGGGAACATCAAGACAACGCTCAGGACGGGTTTTTCCAGCACAGCCGTACAATGCCGGACACAAACCGAGAAAGTGGCAGCTTCGTTTGCAGACTTTTACCGCCTTCGCCTTTTCTTGTCTTCTTGCTTCCAGGAGATCTGGTGGCATCCGCGCGCAGAGGGACAAGCTTTCCTCCCTTCGTGCTCTCAGTGCAGCGGCTCTGTTGCGACAACCGGGCTTGCGAAGAGTGCTGCAGGCACTTTTGGGCCAGAAACGTGTCAGTCTTCCTGGGCTTCAGGTCCTATTAACATGCAAGACTTGAGGTTAGGCGTTCAGGGTTTTAGGGTCCTTGCTCTTTTTGGGTTGTCGTTTTTGGGTCTTCGGTTGTCTGGAGTTTCGAGCTTGCCGGACTTCACATCAACTGCGGCAGGCGCACGCGGCTTATCGACGTGCGCTGGAATCCGGAGTTTTGAAGCTTTCGCCCACGCAGGCTTATGCAGTTAACAGCATTTCCTGGCTCGGCCTGGCAGAAGATCAGGTCGAGACGTAGCAAAACGCAGCTTTTGCGCGCAAGCAGCTTTCCGGCAGAATCTCCCCTTAAACCTTCCGTTCTAAGGGAGAAAGCTACAGCACGCAGCAAACCAAGCTCCCCTGAGCTGCCTGAACTCTGCAGTTAGCGCACAAGTTTGCTTGCGACAAGACTGCGAGGACCCGTGCGAGGTACCGCGCCCACCACGCAAAGCAGACTCAGCTGTATAGCTGCCGGCAGGGCAGCGCGGGCAAACCTATGCCTCTGGCCGTACCACTACTACCACCACTACCACTACTACCACCACACCACCACCAGCACCACCACCACTACCACGACAACGACTATTACTACCAGTTCTATAGTGATAGTGAAGATTATGACTACGATGACGTCGTCCACAGCTTCTGAGCCGTGCGATGTCGACGATGGTGCTAATGCTCCATGAGAGACAGGTGTGGAGTTTGCCCTCGGCTGCCTGGCAGCAGTGCCAGATCCGGATTACGTGGTCCGGGCCACGGGTCATAAAGCATTCGCGAGCAGGGAGTGCAGCGGGAGCAATACCAGATCTGAGCCCGACAGTTTCATCGGACCGCGTCATGTCGAACTGAACTTATGAGTGCGCACAGAACTCCACAAGCTGAGCACGAAGGTCGTTTGACAAGTACAAACACGAATTAGAAATAGTGCTTGAATATACTGACAATGAGTGTGTATATGAACTGCCGTTGAGCTGTGTGCGTGTCTTCGTCGTCCGAGGGCTGTGAGGGAGTTGGCCGCCTGGCAGTTGCACAGCGAGCGCAGGCGCGGCATCTCATGCTTCAGTTTTATATGATTTTGCGTTAATGACATTAGGCTACTTTAAGACTTGTATGCTAGCTGCTAGATTGCTCATTGCATTATACTATGCTATGCTACAGTATATTGTTAACTGTACTAGACTATATACTGTGCTAGGCTAGACTAGACTGTGCTATACTGTATGATGGTCTTGTTGCGCGCATGTATTTGCATGCCTGACCCGCTTCGCCTTATGACGCCATGGCAACACTCCCTCACTGCGCAGGGTAACATAGGAGCCTCAATTTTGGAAGAGGGTTCTGGGGTACATTCTAGTAATCAGGAACCCTGGGAATTAATTTGGGCATGATTCCGGCCTCAACAGTAGTCTTTAGTTCTCTGCAAACTTGTGCAATCATGGATCCAATGTAGCATCAAACTTATTTACCAGGTTGGTTCGGGCCAAGTGTCCATAGAGAACTGAGGCTCTGGAGCTCCTGGGCTTCTCTCTAGGCTTTCAAGGCTTGCGTAGATGGCTTCCTTGGCTCCGGATGAACAGCACCACACGGAACCTCTTCTTTACAAGAAGATCTTCATATGGGACCCTGGACTCTTAGCATGTTGAAACTCCCATACTCTTCTTCTTCGCATCTTCCGACGTTGCCTGTAGTGATTCTGCGAATATCACCACACTGTCTTCATTCCTCCACAAGTCCTCCATGTTCTGTGTCGAAAACTATGCACGTCGCAGCAAATCAGTCTTGAAGAATTGCAGCAGGAAAGGCAGAGTGAACAATGCCTCAGGGGCCCAAAACCCTGAAGACTCAAAGCCCGCAAAAAACGGCCAAAGCCCTAAACCCTGAAAACCCAAAACCATCCACCCTCCAGGCAAAAAAGGGGAATAAAACCCTAAACCCTATGAACCCTAAACCCTAAACCCCCAAAGCCCTAAAACCCTAAAAAAGAACGAATCCAGGCCACCCTGGAGACTGGCCAGCATACCCTCGTCCTTCGCGCGGTGAACCCGATCCGTACACCCAGCTCCAACTGGTGCCCCCACGCAGGGTCTTATCGTTCGCGGGGTTGGGGGGTGGGGTTAGGGTTAACGATTTGGGCTTTTTTGTAGTTCTGGATTGGGAGGTTCAGGGTTTGCAAAGTTGGAGTTTTGAGGATGTGTGGCAACTGGTCTCTTCTGCTTCCGTCTGAACAGCCACCTGCGACCTCCCATACTCGACTCAACCTGATGTACTGTGGCATCACAGAACATTACAGTGGCAAGGTGGACATTGCAGACCTTTGCGAATGTCACAGCTGCTGCGGCCAGACTTGGCGAGTTCCCAGATGTCAGGCGGACAGAGCGACAAGATAAGACAAGCGTGTGTGTTTGCATGTACTGTGCTGGTATGTGCTCATACAAGAAGTCGGAGTGGTAGATGCTGGCGATAGTCCTTGACTCCTTCACCTCACGTTTCCTCGGAATTCGTCGCATCATGTCCCACTGCTGGCTCCTAATGTTTGCTTGCAGGGTTTGCGATTTAGGGGTTGGTGCTGTGCCAGGGAAGCATCAATCACTGTCAACGGCAGAACGGCGTTGCGTCGCAGGCAGCGTGGACGAGTGATGGGCTTTCAACTGGCTCAAACTCTCCAGGCCCCTCTCTCAGTGTGGTAAAGCATGAAAAAGTGGCATTGCCCCATAAAGGCCGAAAGCCTTCCAGGACAAGAGTAGACTGCACGCATGCCCATGGTGAGGGTACTGAGCGACAGTTTCGAGGTCGAGCACATGAACTGAAGCCAAGTTTTGTCGGCAAGGCTACGATACAGCCCAGCAGTCCGGAGGCGGAAGGCAGGGTGGTCCATTTGGGCTGCCACGGCCACGTTTTTCAATTCCTTGAAGCGGGATTGCATTCGTCACTCGCGGAACTTGGGAGCCCTAAGCCCCAAAAGTTCGGCCCCGAAAAGACATGAGATGTGACAATGTGCATGTCACAGGTTCTGTTCAGCTCTTCCTGTGGCTGAGGCGCCTGGTGGTTTGGGTCAATATAATAAGGTTATAGGGTTCGGCAATAATTAGTAATTAGTAATCGTATCCCCCTCATTTTTTCCTATTTCAAGCATACTGTAATGCACTTTATGGTCTGGGACTTGTTTTTGCGAGCAGAATCGAAGTACTCAGAGGGTTGCAGATCTCTCGGAAGCTTTGTAATTAGTTCGCACTACAACTAAGCATTTCTTGCGGCGTGCTGCCAGCATGAATCTTGGGTCCCATCTTTCAGCAGGGTCAGGACAGGTCGGTCTTCGTTTGCTTTGGCTCCTTGGGACATGTACCAATGCACCGCCCCTCATTGCCCCTGGCCAGGCCTGCCAGCTACGTGCCAGCAGGTGGGCGAGTGGAGATCCACGCCGGGCAGGCGAGAGATGGAGCCCCCAAACTCGCCACAACATGTTGCAAATGGTTTCGGGGTGAAGCGCTTTGGCTTCGGCTTTAGGCTGCTAAGAGGCACTTGAAGGTTCAGGGTTTTGGTTCAGCGCTCAACTTTCCAACGGTGGGCTCAGAGGTTTTCCCTGCTAGTTCGAGTACATCAGTAGTCAAGTAGGCCAACACCCGCGAATATCTACGAGTCTACATGCAGGTTTCCATGTTTGTTCAGATGCACTTATGTACAGCCTTGGTACACCCTCGTATTTCACACAGACACACACGTATGTATGTATGTATGTATGTATGTATGTATGTATGTTTGTACATACATACATACATACATACATACATACATACATACACATGCACGCACACACACACACACGCGCATATATATATATATACACGTAGAGAGCACTTATTACAGTAGTCGACGGGTAAATGGAGAGGGAAGTTGAAGTCAAAGCTGGCATCAGCATCTCCATATTATATGCATATGTAGATGTGCATGTATAGCTACATGTGTATGTATATGCATGTGCATCTGTTATGTATATGTGTACGTAAAAGTTTATGTATGTATATGTGTATGGGTATCTATGTACACATGTAGCATTGGTCACAAGTCGGTGCGTGACGCATGCCAGCCAAATGCCGGAGGGCGAAACACTATGTTCTGGCATTGACTTGCTACCACGAGTCGACCCCGAGATGTAAGGATCCTCAGGGACAGTGACAGCAGGCAGCATGAAGCCCCCGATTGGCCTCTGGCGCACCTGGATGGAGCAGTCCATCTCTGGGCGCAGCAGCTAGCGGTTGGAGCAATGGCTAGCCGCGCGGATGCCTGGACGAGAAGCTTGCAACATCTCGTCACCTCAGTCTCCAGACTTTCCGTTGGAGACGCTTGCGGAGACGGAGCCGATACTTTTCACTCTGCAGACACTTTGTCAACTACGCTTCCCTGACAAAGACCGGAGACGGCTGACAGCTCAAGTCGCGACCAAGCAGCATGCGCTCGCGTGTAAGCGGGCACCTGAGATGCTCCAAAACTCGCGAGAAGCGTGGCAAGGCAGTGCGTGAGATGTTTCACGTCTGCACAGCCACTACACACATCTTGAGAAGCACTGTATAGTTGCAAGTGCACTTCACACATCGGGCTGCAAGATTGAAACCAACAAGCCCCGAAGCCAAAAGTCGGCCCATGCCATGAATTGGCCCGAAACACATAGACTCAATGGCTGAGTACTTCCTGTCATTGACAGGCTTTCGAGCTGTCCTGCACGCCTTCTTTCGTCCTGCTGTCCATGCCTCCAGGTCTGGGGGGTGGGAATGGATTACTTCTATTAATGTTATGTCATATGATGACATATGATATGGTTCGCATATGATGCTAGAACTCTTTGGTGTGCCTACGGGGAAGATCTCCTTACCAGAACACAACAGTGTGTAGCAAACATGCAGTCTAAGGGCACAAGTCCGGGCAAGACAACTCCGCCGCATGGAGCTTAGGCCCCCAGTCTACCACGAGAGAGGTTTTACTCTCTTCGTTCGGTTCAGTGAAACATCTGCCGGTGCAATCCACCAAGTGCTCATCATCGTCATCATTCGTCTTCAGCTTACCATTATCAGCAGAATCATTCCAGGCGATATGTTACGAACAAGGCCGTTATGAGTGAGTCGCCTAGAGTTAAATGTCTCTCCATATTAGATCAGGAAGGCCATGGTGGCTATAATTACGCGGATATGTCTTTTCCTTACCTGCAGTAGCGGTCTAGGTCAGTGTTTCGTTTGGCAACACGGTGCCATGCACCGTGCCTCACATGGCCTCGCACTTCGGAGGAACCTGCGAAGCTCTGCATGCGACCTCGGGACTGGAGTACACCGACGATCACGACGTCGTCATGTTCCGCATCGCTGAGGCGGGGATTGGTGAAGACGATCGCCATCCATGTTGCCGTTGCTGAGCATGGCGAGCTCTGCCCTGGTGCTCTTGTTCGCGATGTTGATGTGTTTGTGGATGATGGTTATGACTCGTTATGGCAATGGTTGTAGGCATGCAGTCGTGACGACAGGAGCTTCCAGTGCTAGGGCTCTGCTGCATGCAGGGCCACTTCCTTCTCCCGAACAACGAGTACGAACTGTCTATTTTTGGCAGGAGCTCTGAGATTTGTCTTGTAATCTGGTTCAGGCCAGGGGGCAAGTCGGCAGTAACATGCAAATCTCAGCTGGAAGATGCCACGTCCAGGAACGCGAGAACACTGGAGGGAGTTGTCTCCACCCGCTTGGCCCTCTGCTTGCTTGCCGGAAAGTGCAACGAGGTGGCTTTCAAACGCTGACGTTGCGAGATTTCAAGCGGTCTCATGGTGGTCTCATGCATTGGCCAAACGCACAGGGCCAGAAGAAAGATCACATCAATTGCAACAAAATTATTTACGACATGTGCAATTGACCCCAAGCCTTCGGTTCTTGGCATCGCCAGCCTGTCAATGCGAAGTCATGCGAATGTTCTTTTCACTGATCATCACTATCTCCTTTTTCATCACCAGCACTACCACCAAAAGACCATGTTCATACGATCATCAGCAGCAACAAAACAATGTCGTCATCATCATCATCGCCATCAGCGTCCTCAAGCCTGATACCCTCCATGGTAAATCAGAAGCTCAGCTTAGTGGAGTCGAGGCTGGGGTGTTCTCTTGCGCGACGACCGCCGCGATGTGCTGGAAGCAAACATGGAGGCCCTCTCCTCGAGCTGTAGGACGCCGGCTTCTCGACACCGGGAGTTTTTTCAGGTCTTTGATGGGCTGAAAAAAAGCCCACCATGCCGGAACATGAAGAGATACAGCGGCTGGTCTTGGCTTGTGGACCGGCTTATTGCTGCACGTCACCAGGACTGGTTGGCGAATCCACATTGCACTGTTACAAGATTACAAGATGTTGCCGAGCTTTTGCCAGCCTCGGGAGTGAATGGTAGAACTCAGACATGATACTAGCTCCTGCCGAATGTGCTACGTTTAAACAGGAACTGTACTGTTCTTAAGCCTCAAGCTAGCTCCAAGAGTCTCTTCTGGGGCGGCCCTTGTTTGTGCTGAGATCCCTTCCTACA
This sequence comes from Symbiodinium necroappetens, assembly GCA_905231915.1. Lineage (NCBI taxonomy): Eukaryota > Dinophyceae > Suessiales > Symbiodiniaceae > Symbiodinium > Symbiodinium necroappetens. The sequence goes on from CAJNJA010008020.1 coordinate 10,900, forward strand.
GCCTGACGGCCGTTGGGATGCAAGCGCTTTCGCTGCAGCCAAGCGTCTCAGCCCCGTCCTCAGCAGCAACTGCATTATGCACCTCGTTATGCAGTCATCTGCTAGGGTAGAGAATTTGAAGATCGGCTGAAGACGAGGATGGTCGAAAGAACATCGACAGTTCGCAGATGTGCTGCTTCAGGGAACTGCAAGAGTGCATAACGACATACCAGCTACATGGACTCCTTTCTGCATCGATGTCAGACAGACTCAGACCACTACTGTAACAGCGAGACTTCCAACGCGAGGGCATGGAACCCCGGCCGGCGTCTTGTGTAAGCACTACGGAGAAGAAGTCACAAGAGCAGAGCAGGAGCACCAAGTCCAAGGTCGAGCAGCAACAGCAGCAAGAAGCACAACGACGGCACTGAGAACGACAACAACAGCACAGTAACTGCATCCAAGCCAACCGCAATGTTTGAAGCCAGTTCAGCAAAGGGGCATGGACTGCAAAGCGCAGTTGACGCGACTAGCGAGCAGAACACGGCAAAAGGCACTCAGCGAGGAATCTCAAAGAGTTGCCACGTCAAAGTCGCCGTCGGCGATGCAGCATCGGCAGGACTGCCAGGAAGAGAAGGAGTAGTAGGACGTAACATCAATAATACCAGTATCGGCAGTGGTAGCATTTTTGTCAATGTAGCATGAGCAGTCGCAGCTGAAGCAGCAGTCGTACCAGTGGTGGATGGTCGAATGGCAGCAGAAGCAGCGATGGATAGAACAATCTAATCTAACTTGGCCCGCACTGTCCGTCAGGTTCCCTACGCGCGCAACGAGGCATCGTTACAGTCAGCATGGTGCATTCTCTGTGTTGTTCTTAGATATCCGGTAGCTGTGTTGTCAGCAGATTCATGTTCCTGTAAGGGCAGTAATTTGCAATGATTCTTATTTGTAATAACACACACACACACATTAGGTCATTAGGTGCGCCAGGTGTCAACCCTGAAGTCCTTAAGTAAGAGTCCAACACGCTGGAAGCTTGAAGGCAAGAGCGAGCTTCAAGCTGTTCTTGAGCCACTCCGATATTATGATGAGCCTTGTGTGCTCTAAGCTGTCCGAGGACCTGACGGGCCTCCTTTGCAAGAAGTTGGTTTGGTTTTGTTTCGGGGCTTAGGGTTCAACAAACCCCCCAAGTGCAGCAAGATGATTGCATTTTGAGCCTTGGGCAGGTTCGACTGCAGCTGGGCTTCCAGCAGAAGCTGTCTCTGGCCGCCATCAGCGAGGCGCTGCCTTTGCGGGGCACTCCCTTTCCCCCCCCAAGTTCAAAGTGTGTTGCCGGAATTCTCGCGGCTGTGGCTTGGTAGACCTGATCATGCCTCCGCCTGTCCAATTTCGGCCCGAGCTGCCGTGGGGCTGTGTCCCCGGCACTAACGCTTACGCTACCGAACCACACTTTAGGAAGTGCCCCTCAGCTGCATGCTGCCAGTGTAGGAATTGAAGTGTCCATTCTGATGCTGCTTGTCTGTTGCCTTTGTGTAGCACACAGTACAGCACACTCAATCTCGAAGCGGGCGTGAGACGAAAGCACGGCTAGTGCTGATCATTTACTCCTCACCCGGGAGAATTTCTGCTGCAAAACCTCTTAGCTTGGGGCCAGCACTGTGGAGATGCTTACTTCGCCACGGAGTTTGCACGCTAAGGCGTCGACATATGGTCAGGTGAGATAGACAGCCTTCTCGTGACGCGAAGAAGAGCCTCAGCAGCAATTTGAAAACGGAGACGTGGACCTGGGACAAACACGCTCAGCAGCAGCCGCCGGTGATTTTCGTGCGTAGCTCAGAGCACAGTCTAAACGTCACCCACAAGGAACCCGAGAGCCTGCAGAGTAGTCTGAACAAGCTGGAAGCGATGGCAGAGCTCGGACAAAAGCACGAGCAGGCGCTGCCAGTACCAAACGAGGTGCTATGAGAAGCGGTTTGCTGATCTCACAACTGCTCCCCCTGCCGGGGGCTGAGGCTGTTTGACGCCGATACATTGACTAGCCCTGGTTCAGAGCGTCGGAAGCATCGCAATGTAGTCCTCAGATCCACGTTTCTCATACTCGTCAACATTGTGAGTATGAAAATACTCAAACACAGGCTCCTGTCTTGGAGCATCGCGGAGGGGAGCTGCACCGACGCAGTCCGGTGCTTGGTGCATTTTTCCGAAGCTGGGGTTGCGGGTTTTTTTTATGCCAGTGATGGCAGGCGGAAGAGAAGCTTCGAACTTAAGTAGTTCGAGTGTACTACAAGGGTTTTGAGCACAGCGAATCTCTTCGCCAATTAAGGCAAGGGGCATGCTGCAACTGACGGAGCAAAGTGTGTCTGCCACCTCCCGCCCTGCCAACGCATGAGGGAAGCAAGCTGGGACAAACCATAGACCGCTGGAGCGGGTAAACGCAGCCACGCGGGGTTTTACTGCCTGTCATTCAACTGCACAATATTATCGGCAAGCTTCGCCCTCCACCCGAAACTTCCAGAAGCCTCGCGAGCAAGGCGGACCCGGAGCTTGCCAGCTGCAAGCCTGCAGCCACCTGGCCCAGTTCGACCTTTGCGTTCAGGGTTGTCGGACTTATAGGTGTTTCAGGTCTTAGAGCCTTTAAACGTCTATGCCAGCGCGCATGATGGGCCTCAAGGTCCCAAGTCTGCTTCTTATATGAGTGTTGCGTGGATGGTTTCAACTTGGTTGTGGAGTAGATTGGCTGTGGACGGCCCGCTATCTGCCCTCGTCTGAGACTATAGTGGCCCTAGGTTGCTTAAGGGAATGTTCATTCAACAAAGCAGTCGCACAAACCTTGCGAAATCTCGGCCATGCAAGGATCTTCACTACCAGCAAGATGAGGAGGAGGACAGCATGGGCCTCGGTCGGTGTGTGAGGCCTTGGCCACGGGGTGTGGGGCTTGTTGAGGAGTGTGCGAAATTCAGGATCCTGTCCATGAAGACTAATTCCCCCAAGGGCCTGGCTTAGACGATGGAGTTGGAGTCGAAACCCAGCAAGTAGAGCCAAGCTGTGGAGAGGACAGTACCGTCGATGGGTGGAAGATTCTTAACGCAGCCGATTCGGTTCCATAGCCTCAGCCTACGCCTAACATCCTAACTTAAACAGCCGTGGACACACTCTGCGAAGTATTGAAAAAAAGCAGAAGACTGAGGTGATGACACCACACTCCTCGCGATGCCGCAGCGGCCCACACGCAGGGCTGCAGCGCCAAGGCATCACTGCAGTGCTTCTCTTAGAGACCAGATAGAGCCACATAAACATCAACCATTAGACCTACCTCTTTGTAGAGATACTGCTGCAGAAGCTTACGTTATGGTGTTGGGGGGGCCCGTGCTATAAGGAGCTTTCCATCAGCATGGTGAGTGTGACAGGGGTGTCAACATCCTGATGTCCGGAAGCACGGTATCAGTGGTATCCCCAAAATTATCATGTCCCATGAGCTCCGACGTGCTTGTGTTCTTCTTGAAATTGCGACAGATCCTTTTCAAGGCACAGGCGGAGGCATTCTGATTGGAGTGAAGGGGTGCAGCGGCAACCTGTCCTTTTGCCCCGCCGGGGAACGGAGGCTCTGAGACCGTCAGCGATGCTTGCCTGTCCATGGGCAGTACTTTATTATATATTATATAAAAAAATATTATATATTATATATTATATATTATATATTATAAGTGCATTGCAGCGCCAGGGAAGACGCCATGGACTGTCCCCCTGTCCTCGTGGCTGTCTGGGCCGCGAGGCAAAGGCAGCTCCCGGAGTTGCCCCAGCATCTTTGGCAGAAGGTTCAGGCTTTCGCCGGCGCGGACTATTTCATTGCGGACTACTTCCCGGAAGACCTGGAAGGTTCCTTCCTTCTGAAGCCCCGTGGCGTCCCCACCCCGGGGATTCCTGGAGATGGCCATCGCGATCTCCAGGTGCTCTTTGTGGGATCGACCCATGGTTGGTCAGCCTCGGACACGCTGTGGTACAACCCCGCAACCACTTCCAACCGCCTGCCCAAAGTCGTGGCAGACATGATCAGGCGCCTTGAGAATAATTTGCGTGGTACGCTCTATCTATCTGTCTGTCTGTCTGTCTGTCTATCTATCTATCTATCTATATACATACATATATATATATATATAGATATAAAGGTTTCCGCAAGCCCCAAGCTCGGGGGAATTTTCACTGAGTGTAGACTCATGATCAAACATAACAAGGCCTGGCTGGGAGGCCGAGACGAGGTGGCCCACGAGGCTTTGCTGCGAGACCGTCTGGGCCTTGGAGTCTCCGGAAGAGATGTTCCTGGCAAGGATGACCCTGTTTGATTGGCAAGGCCTCTACGACAGGCAACATGTTGGCAGCCCAGGCTGGGGCTTACACATGGAGCTTGGAAGGGGAAACAGGAGACAGCGAGAGATGTGGGGCGACATGCTTGCACAGTATGATAGCTACATCTTCTACTACTCCCGTGCCTGCTCCTGCTCCTTCGGCTTCGTATGCAACCGAGTCGCACAGCTGCAGGAGGCCCGGGCCCAGGAAAGCTTTCGCATCGAGGAGCGGCGGAGATCCATTGGCTACGGCTGCAGAGAGTACGATCATTCCATTCAACGGCGTTTCGGGAACTTTGAACACATCCCACTGGTCCTCGCCTCCCTCCCGGGAAAGTGCCGCTGTGGCGCAGAGCGCTGCAGCCGCCAAGCTGCTCCAACCCGGGCGGCCCAGACCCTGGCTGCCAAACTCTGCTGCCCCCTTGTAGAGGTGGGAGCTTGAGACTTGTAGGGGTACTTAGTGACATAGTCAGCTTAGTTTCGGGATCCGTAGGAGAAGGATCCGTCTCTTTGGGAGTCCCTGCTTCTCTGAAACTCCCAGGTGACTGATTCCTTCAAGCCGGTGATGGAGAGTCTTGTCCAGGAAGCAGAGCGCATCGACGGCATCACCAAGCTTGCACCCGTCGTGGTCCCACGCAACTCTGCCAAACAGCCCTCCCTGCACCTGGGAGCTTGAAAAATCTAGCATTAGTTGACTTGCAGTAGACCGTGGCCAGGACCTTTGTACAGTGATGAGTCTCAGCCACAGGACTTACCATTTCTGCACCGGGGAGTATGGGTCTCTGGATGCTAGCTGCGACAACGGCAATGTGTCAAGTTCACGCATGTGTTGGAAACCGAGCATGGTTTTCCTTGTACCGTCTGCATACATATGTGCTAATTAAGTTATGTAGAGATCTACGCATGCACGTATCTGTATATGGCTCTCAGAGAGTTTGTTTGAGTGTTTGTTTGCAGTATTTTTAAACTGGCTTCTGGTCAGAATCTGCCACACCTGAACAAGCTCGATGATGATGCATAAGCACAATAATGCAAAGCCACGGGGTTATACAAGAGCAATTAGAGCAGCGCTCTCCTAGGTCCAGTGCATAACCTAAACTTGCTATCCTATTCCCCAGTGCTCTGAATGTCAAAGTGAT
>CAJNJA010008020.1:16393-42273 GCA_905231915.1 Symbiodinium necroappetens
AGCCAAATGCCTCGTCATCTAATTAGTGACGAGAACGAACGGATGAAAGAGATTCCCACCCGGCGTAACAAACAAGTTTTCCAGAAGAAGGGGCCGGGGCTAATTGGTGAAGATCAGGGCTGCATCCTGTCTTGAAGCATCAGCATCTCTCCGACATGCCTAGACTCTTCCCCAATCCTGAGCCTTTAAGAATGCACTGGGAAGTATGATGTATGGCTGTTACCTGTTAGGCGAAGTGGTGAAGCCGCTGTCCGAAGCTCCGATGCCACATCCTTGTTTCAGGCAGGCTGCATGCAATTGCCGTGTCCTAATGTACCACTCGGCCGGATCTACGATTTCGCGTGGCCTGACGTTACGGAAGAACATGAGTATAAGAAGCAAAACTGCAACGCATTCGCGGCATCATGGTCCCGATGAGTGTGGTCTCTCTGTATGGCTCGAAAAGTCTCGGTGTCTCATCGCCCTTTGTCGTCTTCTGCAGACTGCAGACCCTCCTAGGGCCTAGGGTATATAGGGCCTTCAGGGTTGAGTCAGGCCTCTGATTTTGTTCACGTTCGCGTTCGCAATTACCCGTGACAGGTCGAAGAGGTCATCAGTGGTCCTGTCGTTGGATTGGCACGCGGCCCGGATGTCTCGATTTGCAGCATGAAGCCGGTGAGAAGGACTTGAAGGAGAAAGGCTGTGTCCGTTCAAGACTACTGCGAAACTCGCAGTCATCATGCCCACAGGGGTCGATTGCAAGTGCTGGCATCTTGCCCGGCATGCGAGTCTACCAGGGGTCGGAGTAGACTGGCATTCATCCCGGTACATGTCTGAGGTGCTCAGGCTTCTGTTCAGATGGTTTGCATGGCTGTGTTCGTTTTTGTCACGACTGGCCGTGGTTCACCCTAGCGGAACAGGCCACGAGGGCTAGCAGAAAAAGCACAGCCAAGCGTCTCTGCGAAGCTCCCAGGTGAAGCCAGAAGGGCGTGATCACGAGCAGGCTCGGAGCTTGGACTGTCCGAACCAACGCGGAGATGCCAGATGCCAGCGCACTTTTCTTTCTCGGTGTTTTGCCATATCGGTATCGTGATGGTAGGTACTCGTACGGTGATCTTCGGGGTCTGGGCCATGATGCGGCCGCTGTGTTCTGAAATCATCGAGCCCAGGCTTTGTCTGACCCGCGGCCGCTGCAGACGCCCACGGTCCGCCACCAAGTATGGTATACACGCATATGTACAAACATATAATATGTATGTATATATATATATAGTTATAGATATAGATAGATATATGTTTGTATATATACATATATACATATAGGTTCAGCTCAGTAATATGGAGAAGTTAAATAGATGCAGATTGGGCAGTGATTGTGATGGAGATGAACCTGAAAATGAGCATACCATGATGATGATGGCGATGATTATGATCGTGATGACGATGATTGGGATTGTCATGGCGATGATTCTGGCGATTGTGATGACGATGATTATGATGATGATGGTGATGATGATGATGGTGATGACGAGAACGAGGACGACCATTGTGAATGACGTGCTTGTGATGTTTTTGTTGCCGGCGGTTGTGTGCGGAAGGTCAATGTCAAGAAGCCCCGGCAGAGGGCCTATGCTCGATCAATCTGTGGACCAAAGACGGCCACCGGATCAGAAGCCCAACAACAAGAGTTCGCATGGACTCGTGGTGTGTTCATTGCTCATTGTTCTTTTCGGAAGCTCCAAAGCTCCAACCGTTCGCAGGGTAGTACTTGGGGGTTTCAGGGTTTGCTATTCAGGTTGGGGCGCTGTGCCGCAGGATTATGCTCCGGCACAGCCCGTGAAAGCCCCAGGCAGGACCCAGTGGCCTCGCAGCCATCTACGTCGACATGGGCGAAGAGAAGACGAGGCTGGGAGAACTCCTTGACCCGAAGCCATGATCTTAGGGGACTAGGCTAAGAATATGCTGAACACTATTGAATGCTGTTGTTGCACAGCCACTCCCTGCGCCGTGGATCACTCCATTATGAGAGTGATCAAAACCTGGTGCATGCAACGGCTAGATCCGCCGATTAGGGTTGGATTGTGGCCATGTACTGTAGCCATTTGCAGACAACGGCTGCACTGAGTTTCCTCGCCCTGAAGACTGAGCCAAGCCACATGAGCCACAGCTCAACCACGTGAGGCCAGAAACTTGGTTCCTGGTGGCTACAGTTGCTCTCGTGCTGGTGGTGCTTCTCGCCTGGGCGTGGGCTGGCCTATTTGACATTGGTGCAAACGAGAATTCTCAATGTGCTCGTGACGGCCGCTGCATGCAATAAAGTGCAAAGTTTGACTCCCTTAAGCAAAAGATCATTCGGGGCGGCATTGACCCAGCTGTTCATGGTCGGTCCGCGGCAGGTGTCTGTTCCAAAATGGCAAAGAGTCCGCTCAGGCAAGTTGCTAAGCTTTGCCAGTTGCTGGGGGTGGTCCAGCAAAGTTCTGCAATCCCAAGACGGAGCATGGCTGCCACGGTTACATGAATCACAACAGCAAGGGGTAGCTGCAGCTGCTGGATAGTTCCTCCTGCTGTACTGCTGCTAGTGCTGCTGTTGCTGCTGCTGCTGCTGCTGCTTCTGTTGTCCTCCTCCTCCTCCTTTGACTACGACTACGACGACAACTCCTGCTGCTGCTACTGACAATGCCACTGCTGCTACTGCGACAGTGTTACTGCTGCTACGGCGACGACTACCACTGCTTTTACCACTGCGACTACGTGTACGACTACGAATAACTGTTATTGCAACTGCGACTGCGACCACTACTGCTCCATGAAGAACTGGAAGTCCATGATGCACCGTCAGCCATCGTGATCAACAACGACCATTGCCTGAACAGCAGAGAATAGGCAGGAGTTGCAGCGCCTCATGCTGCTGCTCCAAAAACAGCATCAAATCCTCGGAAGCACCAACACTAACCTGCCTTGCATGGAGGGGCTGGCATTTAATCCAGAGCTCGGCCGACAAGTTGCTCGGCTGCAAGTTCTCCAATTTTTAGTTTGAGGGCTGCGTGACGGAATTCGAGTACTTTCAATGAAGCGATTCTCCTAGTCGAGTTTGACCTCTTGTTGAATCTGTGTTTGGCCAGCTGCTCTGGCGTTGCTTTGCTTCTCGCGACCATTGAACCATCCTTTGTGACTTTCATTGTGACTCACCTTTCAATAGCATTTTCGATATCGTCACAGTGGCCTCGTATCCTCTTGGTCCTCCTCCTTAGAGATGACAAGATCGTGCTACCTGTCACACTGGTGGCAGCTTACACCAGCCAAAGGAAGACCCGGAGGGAGGCTTGGGTCTCCGTCAGTTTCTCGCTAGGCACTGGGAGAACGACGAGTATCAACTCTCAACAGCACTAAGCCTCGCAAACAGCTTCTGATGCACAGCGGATCCTGGATCCGAGGGCTAAACCATCCTTCTCACACACACACACACACAAGCCCAAGAGCTGTACCACCGGTCCCTGCTGCTTGCGTCCTGAGGTCATGCGGCTTCCGATTAGATCTGCTGAGGCTCGGACGTTTTGAGATCCATGCAAGTTTGCGACGGCCAGGTTTACGGGCATTTTGTTTGCTTTGTGTTTGCCAGGAAATCCTACAGAAGTTCGCCGCAGCCTGAGACGACTTTCTGTGGTGACGTCTTTCGCGGCAGAATTGAGCCCGCCAACACTCAAAGCCCCTGAAACCGGATAGCAGACCCTCAGACAATGCGGAAATACATTGACTCGATTGGCCCTAAACCGAGTGCCGAAGGCCAATGGCTCCAGGACTCGAAACAACGAGCCTCACCCTGAAACCCGAAACGCGAGGCTCCAGCTTCACCTGCCGCTGCTGACTCCAACCAGCCGGGGCCACGTTTCAGATTGCACATCATGTCTTACATGTTCTAAGTCTAGTATGCTGAGTATTACATTTGCACGTTGTATACGGTATATTATGCACCGAAAACAGACATCATTCAAGTCAGCCTCTTGAGGAACTCCGGCATGCTGGTACGCCTCGAAGGACCCGCTGTTGCGAGGTCAAAGCCTGTCTGTTTAGGGCTATAAGGGCCCTAAACGATCCTAGCTAACCCGCAGCAGTCAACATTTCTCGGACCGGAGCTTTGTGATACAAGTTCGGAGGACGTGTCGTAGCCAAGGGCGCGCAGATCATGGTCGAGGTCTCAGCAACCCGTGAGATGTCACTCTGCAAGAGCCCGATGGATGTGTCCGCTAAGACCCTACGCCCCCTTAAGCCCTGACCCTGAAGCCCCAGACTCAACCCTAACCCCACAGACCCTGAGCCTCGTGGACTCCACTAAGGGCACACCCTTCAGCGAGCGCCAGTGCGTTATGTACTCGGCCTCCGCTTCTCACAAGCGCCAGGCGCAGTCCTCGTTGACCGGGGTGATCCTGCAAAGGGTAATTCTGGATTGCTGGGGAATCATTCTTGCGTGGCTCGTCGTTCTTGTAGCCGTACGAAGATCCCAGACCCCAAGTTCTGCATGGAAGGAGATTGAAACATAGCATAATACCGCTCTCAAGCGATGCGATTACCAGAAACGGTTTCTGTGCTGTCACTGACTCTCATGTGTCTCTGTTGCCCTACTCACTGCAGCGACGAGAACGATGATCACCTCACCGCCACAGACCAGCACAAACGCAATAGAAACCACCACCGCTTCATATGCAACCGGTGCCCTAGCCCATGCAGCTTTGTCCAGGACGGTGTGCATCAGCCGCCGCTCGCTTACCACGCTGCTTGCTCGGACTTTACCCTTGAGCCGGGGCACCCAGAGACGGCTCCGGGTTTGGGTTCGGGGTTTAGGGTTGGACAAGACATTTCGGATTTACTCCGACACGTTGATATGGAAGCCTGAATAACTAGTGGTACAATGTCTTAGGATTCCTTGCTATGCTTCGACGGTTTCGCTTGACCCGCCCCTTTAATCGCAGCCGGATGCCTCCGTGCTGTAGATGCTGTGTTTTGCAGATCCCAAGAATCCAACAACTACCCGGGCATTCGTTGCTCACGGTCGTTCACCGGTCCTCAGTGAAAGAAGGGACACTCCTGCCTTCCATCGCACACAACTTTGGAAAGACGTGTCATGTCGACCTGGTGTGGAGGCATTATCAAAGCCGAACTGGACCCTCACCGAATCTCCGCAGTGAGGAGAACTACTTACCATCCCCCTCCCTCGGCCTTTCTTGGCCTATATACCCTAAAGCCCTAAACCAGCTGAAACATCAAGGCTCGAGCATCCAGAGGGCCCTTTGCAGGTGGCTTGCCGCCGCTTGTGTTTTTGCTTGGTGTGAGGGGTTAGATTTAGGGGTGTTGCGGTAGGAGTTCAGAAGGCGCGAAGAAAAGATGTCGGCGGATCCTGCTTTACTTGGATCAGCTCTGACAGATCACGGTCCACGGCCACGACGTCCTTCTCTTCGAGATGTCGCAAGGGCAGGGGAGCCGAGTTTGGCCAGAGGCAAATTGACTCTATTTCCTATGGTTGTCCCATTTGTTTTAAGATTCTCGCTCTGTGTCCTCTGGGCAGTACATCATCTTCTGAGGCGTGAAATGCGTACAAAGCCATGTACCCAACCAAGTCAGAATCCGACGCAGACCCCGTGTCTCCTGGACCCTACATCCCACGATGCACAGATCTATGAGCCCCAGAGCCCAGACCCTGAGAGATCTCAGGGCTATAAGATAAGATAAGATAATATATATATATATGTATATGTATATGTATATGTTATCTGAGGCGTTTCAGCCGGGAGGCTCCCTTCTCAGCCTGGGAGCCAAGCGCGGTTTTCTGCGGCGTCGACTGCGAAGAGTTAAAAAAACTTGAGTTTCTCCAGTCGAAAAGCACACGGATGTTCGGGCTCTTAGTACGCTTCTTCTATCTTCTTCTAGCGAGAGCTGTAAATTAAAGTCCTCTCCCTTTCCATCAGATGGGTTGAGAGAGTTCAAGATGTTCGGGCTTTAGGTCGTTCAGGGTTTTGTGAGGTTTACTTGAGCAGCTCAAGAAAAAGAAGTCTTTGCGCTGCAAGGCCTGCGATGTTTTGTCCTTATAACCTCACCAGTTATTCACGCTCTACGCTGTGACAGACTTCGGCTTTCAATGGCCTCATGAAGCCCTAAACCCTAAACCCTCAAATCAAGTCTCCGCCAAGGAAGTGCCCGAGGCCTGGAGGGGCTTCGCGCTGGCGCACCTCATCCATGGCGCGGTCCGGACACCCAAACCAGGGGAGGTTCAGGAAGCTTTATGCCAACAATCGTATTGGTTGTGAGAGTCGCTGCAAAAGCGGAGCTGTGGAGAGCTCGAGCTGCGATAGATGTGGGGTTTTGCACAGAGAGTTGGCCCAAGTGGACTGATATTGGTAGGAGGCTGCATTCAGCTACGCGAGCCTTCAATTTTGTACCTGCCACATGGCATGAGTTTGCCAAGTCGAAACAAAGCAGCAAGCAATCCGAGGATGCATCGTGCAACGCGATGAGCTGCGTTGACTTGGGCACGAAAGGCGAGTTGTGGAGTTGATGTGAACGCACCTGAGCCAGCCAGGGATGGGGATGGTGAGGTCATAGTAAGGGTAATAATGCTGCGGCTGAAAGCCACGATGACGATGATTACGATGAGAAGGATGATGATTCTGATGACGACGATGATGACAACAATCGCGAGGAGCCGGAAAGTGCAGGAACGAAGGCTGCCACTGAGGCTCAAGCTGATGTGGATATTCATATCATTGGCGATCACCGTCGAGAACTCTAACGATGCTGCTGGTGATGACAGCCAGGCTGATGATGCGAACGATGCCATGCATCATCATCATCATCATCGTCATCATAATAATTGTCATCATGGTCGTCCTGATTCTCACCAGTCACCAGCATGTGGCAAGCAGGCTTGTGCCAGCAGGGATCTAAATCGCGCGGCCTTTCGCTTGAAAGCCTTGCTGAGTCATTCGAAGAGCCAGCCGCTCCAACAGATCCTGAGCACCCACAGCTTGAACTTGGCGTTGCACCCCCGGAGGAGCCCTCGAGTTTTGTGAGAGTGCCCTCCTGGATGGCTCTCGTGTGACCTGCACGGGCCCCAGGGCTTACTGATGGAGAAGTAGAAGTGCCAGGGGATGCCAGGAGAATCATGTTGCTACATAACCATATGTAAGAGGTGTAGGAGCAGTATCTGCTATCTTGAGACTCCGTCCATGACAGCTATATATAGTTATATTTATTTTGTACATATACATAAATAAATAAATATATATATATATATATATGTATACATCGTTGCAGGGTGGAGCTGGTATCAATTGAAGCATGTGTACCGCAGCGGAGCCGGTCAACCGCTCTTCACTGGTCTTCACGAGACACAGCCGGCACTACCATTTTGCCCACACTCACTTCGTTGATGTCCGAGAGTGTTATAGGATGTACAAGATATGAATGATGCATGCAAGCTCAAGCACTCGCAGATCAGAAAGCGGCGAGAAGTTCATGGACAGCGATACAGATCTTATCGACTTATGCGGAAATCGGAAGCACGACAACATGTCAATAATTGTTTTCGCTCGTCGAGCTGATTTAGGCGTTGCTGGTTTTGGGTTGACAAGACATGATGAAGAGTTTCAAACTGCTTTGTGAATCTTGTGGCAAGGCCGCCAGTCAACGCAGAAGCATCGTCTTGAAGACCAGCGACAAACTTCATACTGGCACGTGGAATTCTCAAGGATCTTTGTACCTTCACCTCGAAGCAGCACCCGTCTCCTTTCCAAACATAGCGAAATCCCAGCGTGTCCTCGAATAGCGTGCCGCACACCTGGAGAAGCCACCATGTAGGAATATGTAACAGACAGACCATCCTTTTGTGGAGCTGGCCGAATTCACAGTAAAAATGCCATACAACTAGATACACACATATATATATATATATACATACGCATAACGATTGCAATAATAGGAAGAAGAAGAATCATACTGTAGACTCTAAATATCATAATGAGTGTATACATACATGAATGCAAACATACATATATTAGCTCAAACATCATACAACCTGCCACAAGCCGGCAGGCGTGGGCGAGGTGGTGCGCGACCGGAATGGCAGCCTCAGCCGGGCGCTGAGAGCCGGATGCAGACAACAGCAAAGTTTAAAGCCTTGTATGTAGTATGTAGTGTGTGTGTGTATATATATGTATATATATATATAGAGAGAGAGAGAGAGAGAGAGAGAGAGAGAGAGAGTGAGTACAATAGAATCGAGTAGCGTGCTCGGATGACTGCGAAGCGCCTGCCTGAGACATTCTCTCGCGGACACTCAGTGAAGTTTGCGACCACAATGAACAAGGTCTGTGCCCGTGGCGTCCTCCGTGACTTGTCCGCATTGAAGAGCAAGACTTGCCAAGCGCGAGGGTCCCTGGGAAGCCCCAACCTTTTTTCCGGACTCTTCCATCACAGCTGCGTCTTGTCTTGTAAATTTTCGTTGAAGTTCTTCACCGGGGAAGCATATTTCCAAGCAAGTCCTGTCAGCAAAGCTGTTTCGGGACGGGTTGTCAGCAAACTGCTCCCTCGTCAGGTTCAGCGTCTGGGAACCGAGCCCTTCCGTGAAGGTTGTAAGCATCCCTAGAGCCCCAAAGCAACTCATGCAAGCTGCAACAAGAGCATGCAAGTTCTCCGACTGCAGGGTGGTGGGATTGGACTCGCCTCAGCAGCCTCGCAGCCGTGTCAGTTCCCCCAGCCAGCGGGGGAGATCGGGGGAGGGAGAGATAGATGCAATTACGGTAGTGCAGTACTTCCCCGGCGGTCCCAAGTTTCGCTTGCTGAGAATTGCGAACATTAACCTTGGCTTCCTTGATAGTTGCAGTCGTTAAGAACAAATGTCAGGGAAGGCAACCAACTTCCCTGGCCTTCTCTTGCACCCAGCCAGCCCAAGACGACACGGACGCCCGGTTTCTCAGCAAGGGGAGAGAGATCAGGAACGCAGTGTTAAAGAGCTTTAGGCCAGCCTTGCTCATTGCACAGGCTAAGGCCAACGAATTATGGAAAGCATCTAGTGAATCTAGTGATAGCTAGTGTATAGGGCGTGGAGGCGCACCGGTGGCTAGCTTCCTGCTGAGCCTTACGTATGGCCACCCCTTAGCACTGCCGAACTGAAGCCGTCATCCCAGACGAAGCTCTTTATTGCAAAATCCCAGATCCTGGAGCATTCATATCCCGAAGCCTCTAAGATTTTCACGATGCCCCTTCATGGGTTTATGACATTTCCCAGGTCCAGAGCTTCACCGCTGCTTTCTTTGGGAAGCTGAGGCCAAGGGGGCTTTGAGGGACCAAAGGGCTTCGTACTCTGAGAGCTGTATGCGCGTTTCATGGCCTTCGACTTTAGGACTTTAAAGTTTTATTTAGCCGGTTTAGGGCTTAAGGGGGGGTAGGGGTTGGCGATTTAGGGCGCGGCACGTGAGCATGGCTGGGACTGTGAGGCACCGGCCAAGGACGCTGCGTCTCTCTCTTTCTCCCTCCATCGCAATTCAAAACTCCACTGGCTTGCGGCTGATCAGATTCCTTCCTTTCATGAGCCTGCTTTTCTGCCCGAGCGAGACAGTAGGCGCAGCCGAAGGCAGGCATCACCTCACGGATAGTTGAGATTGTCGCGATGGACGGGGGAAGTACCTCCGACGCCATGCGCAAAGCCTTTGACGACCTGAAGGAGGTCTGCGTGTCGATGCTGCAGCATCAGACTGAGCAAAGAGCTCAGCTCCAGACCCTGCAGCGGGAGTCCGAATTGCAAGAGGAGAAGATTTCCAAGCTCCAAAAGGAGCTGGCAGAACTGAAACAGCTTGTGGCCCGCAAGAACACCGCAGCTACACAGGCACAGCCCGACGTGGAGGCCAAAGTGTACAGCAACGGCGGGATTATCTTTAGCCGCGAGCATTTGATGGCTTGCTTGGATGCACCTTCCGGAAGCTTTTGCAGCTTTGACATCAGGATGCTCCCGTGCTTGGATGAGCCTGCCCGCGATCTAGGCCGGCCCGAGCCGAGCAAGCAGAAGCAGAGCTCAAAGAGCTCGAAGACCGACAACTCAGCCGGGTCGCAGCAGGCCTGGCGCAAGTGGCACGGACAGTGGTGGTACTGGGCAGGGGGCTGGAACAAGTGGGTCCCCAAGTAGCGCGGTCAGCGTTCCAAGCGATCTGTGTTGAAACAAGCAACGCGTGTCACCGCCGTTGGAACTGAATGTCTTGTTACGCATTGCCCGCGTTCTGACAAAAAATGGCGTGCAGGTCTCCGCGGACAGTAGAGAGCAAACTCCATGCTAGGTGGGACCGTAGTCATCCATTTTCCGTCATCGACGATAGCGATAGGCTCTTTTGGGTTTGATTTTTCCTTTGAGCCTTTTGTGCCAACCATGAACCCGAACTGTTAAAGAGACTGAAGCCTTCCAAGTTCAAGCCTTCAGAAGTAGGCTGGCATCTCCCGGAAATGGTTCCCTACCCTCAGCGTTGCATTATGCACGCTGTTGACATGCTTTCTTTATTGCTCTAAGCCCTCAGCAGCTCTCTGTCTGAGCTTGCAAGTGCAGTATGAGCAGCAGCGTATGGTAGAGTCGGCTTTAGGATGATTTTTCTGCGGGGCTTTACTTCAGCAACGACGGCAGCATCCACATATCACAACGCGAGGAATATATTGACCATTCATGGAAGATAGTGCTGTCTACGCCTATCAGCTTTGCCGTAGCATCCTGTTGGTGGGGCAGTAGTGCGGTCATGGTAGTGGTCTTGGTAGTGGCACGGGGAGCTTCTCTCCCGAAGGTTTTTTTGGCCGATGCTTGCATTTGACTCTGGATTGTTGTTGATTTCGTGTTAAAGACAGCAAGCCGCGGACCAGGTTCTCGACGACAACCTGGGTGCGCCCTTCTGGGAGGGGGAGGGTCCCTGAAGGGTGGTCTACTACAGTCCGGTGCTGTAAGTGCTGCTGCCCGTTCAACACTGTAATTAGCACGACCCGGAGAGACACACCCGTCTCCCAGGCCCGGGGCTTTGGGGATATCCAAGAGAAGAGCAGCTCACTTCTTAACATCACAGGGTTTGATTTCTTCTTGATGGCACAGCTCACGAATCGTTGTATTTGGCGCGGCCATTGGTCCAACAAGTTGAGAAATGAGATTCTGCTGGCTCGGTTCAGGAGTCCTCGGGCCGGAGCACATCTGCACTGGCAGGACAAGTCCTCATCAGCCGCACCCCGAGATGGACGGGGTTTAGGCAGCATGGAAGCTTGAACTTCAACGGAGAGTCAACGAGGGCACTTGCCTCTTGGGATTGGCTTGGTATAGCTTCCTCTATGTGTTGAGGCTGGGCGGGTAGGGTTGATGTTAGGACCTGTGGTGAGCGTTTGTCAGCTATGCTCCTTGTGTTCTGTTCTAGGGAGACTAGCAGACAGCCTGCGTCATCTACGGCCAGAAATGATCTGTTTGCGATTAGTCCGAAAGGCGCCTTCGGAGTCAACAGCTTGCAAACCCCGGGGGTCCATTGCTTCAAGGCCGTGCTGGTAGAAGATGGTACAAGTGGGCACGCCGAAGTTTCTGCTTCGCTGCATCCCAGGTGATGGTGCGGACTTCATTGACAACAACTTCTCACTCTGGCGAAGACTAACGCGAGGTTCGCAGCAACAGTTTGTGCAAGGTCTTGTTCCACTCGCATGCCAGCCCTCGGCCATCACAGAGCAAACCATTTTGCCCGCTTCACAATCTTCTGCTGCTTGCAGGCCCGAACTGGCGGTCTGCTTCGTTGCTGGTCTCTTGACCGTATTTTATAGCATCGGACAAATGGGATGAGGCACCGAGCTCAGAAGTTCAAGGAGGTGTCTTAGGACATAGGCTCTCGAGTAAAAGCTTTCTGGTCACGCTCGCCTCCTGTCGGAGTCTGGTGGTGTGGCCTCACCGCACGCATTCCGCCGTTGCGGGATGATCGACGGCACCAGCGTGGCAGCAGTGTGTTCCTTTGTTGTAGCGCTTGTGCATGTACCGCTGTCCATCCTGTGCTTTCTGATGATTTTCTGAAGTCTCAGTGGGAGTCAGTGCAGCGGCTTGGCAGGTTTCCTCAAATTCGTGAAGGGCTTCATCATGAGCTGCACGGTTGTTCAGATAGATTTAGGGACCACTGCTTTCACCATTTCAGCAGGAGGTGCCAGACCGAAAGAGCGCAGAGAGCCTATGTGCCTGTTTCAGTCTGAGGCTGATCTCGGCATCGAGTCGTACAAACTACAAACAGATCCCGTAATTTTCAGACAACATCTCCTTTGCTGGAGCATAATGTACTTCTGCTGAGCCCTGATGGGCCAATTAGCACACGAAGGTCTCTTGCAATAGCTTAGCTGAAGCAAATGCTCAGCGAAGCAGCTGTCCAGTTCCGGCTACAGGGTAGCCCCCAATCGGGACAGAGCAAGATCTTTGGGGAAAAGTGCTGTTGATGCGATTGGGGATGCACAGACAATGCGCAGGCCCCAGCCAACTTTGCCACTCCAGGTTCGCATCGACGCGCCCAACGGTTGGGACTTCCGGCCCATCTGCAACCTGTACTTGGACCGGGCATTCTTGTGTGCTGCGTTCGCTCTTCCTACAGCTCCGGTTGAATCGCCTTGCGCGTAGTGGCTTTTTGGTATGCTGTTATTGTTAAAGTCGGTCAGTTTTGACAGCTGTGTTCTGATTTGTCTCCTGCTGTTGCAGGAAATTGTAGCTTACCAGGTTCGGTGAGGACATTGAGGACATGCTTCGGTTTTTCAGAGCGACGTCGCATGAAGGTCGAAACTAGGCTGGAGACGGCAAGGCGGTGTCGCTTCCCCGCAAGCCTTGCTTCTTCATGGACATATCCTGCTGGTCGTCCTTTCGCCTTTGCTGTTGCCGTCGTCCTCGATGTTCTGTGGCCCGTAGTTAGCAATCACCAGCCTGTTGTTGCATTTGTCATTGTTGCGAGCATCATAAGACATCGAATAGAGTTATTTCCTGTGAGTGTTGCTATGGGGGAGGTGCCGGCTGATGCATCTAAGGCGGACTCGGTAACCACCAAGCGGGAGGCCCGCTGCTTAAACCCAACCCTGTATTACGCACAGGATGTGACTGGTGGATGCGAGAATCGCTGCTCCTTCCAGCTGCCATATTCAGAGGCCCAGCCAGCCATGTCCAGCTGTCTACATATTTACACGCCCACGCACACTTGTCTGTGCATATGCGTGAGTCAATTTGAGTCTATTTGTCTGTCTGTTTGCGTTTTAGCAAGATAGTTGAGATTTGTAGTCAGGACAGCGTGAAGATTAAGTTAAGGACTACACAATGTTAGCGTAGTTCGGGCTCGTGCGTTGTGTATGAGCAACGTGGTTGTGGGAGTCGAAGTGTTTGGTGTTTTGGAGACTACCGCTGGTGCTTATAAGGAACTTACGGGCGTTTGGCTTACAAACAGCCGTATATGCAGTAAGAATCTAGGGGGCTGGAAAACACGAGGACTTGTAACTCAGACTTGTAGGCGGCTTAACAAGCTGTGGTCCTTATTATTGTGTCAGGACCATAACAGCACAGACAACATTCAATACTTCATGGTAGCATCTTGCTATGATGTGGCTTTGTCACGGGGGATCGCAGGCAATGCTCAACAGTCGTACTCGCTGTTGTCGAGTTCTTGTGCTGTGAGCGGAGAGATTACGCACGCAGAGTGTAAGTGTAATCGTGGTATCTTGCCCTGAGGTTATCCTTTTAACAAAGGCAAGTAGGATGTAAACAGTCGTAAGCAGTACGCTTGCGGTAGTTCTAAGTTCTGTGTGGCGTACTATGGCTGTAAACATTGTTTGATATGGATCATTCGCGCAGAAGAAGGTGTCTGGACAAAAGCAAACAAGGCTGGTGGCACAACTTTTTTGGTAGCATTGTCGTGTTCATGAAACATCTTGGGGCGACAGCAGTTGGGTCGATTAAGTAAGCCGCAGAGCGCAGTACCCTACAGTGTTTATTTCGGCTTCGAGCGGCCGCTTGATATTTGTATTCAACAGTGCGCGGTCCAATTGGGCGCGGGGGCATGGGTAGGCTACAAAGCCGTGGGTGGCGTAGTTCCTTATGTGGAAGAAGAATTACTGCATACTTATCTGCGTATTCTTTACACTTACAAACCAATCTTCGCAGATGCCTTGTCCGGCCCGCTACTACCTTCCATGTCCATTACGTTTCGGTCACTGGCAAGCGGAAAGTGTGCATGATGGAGTTGCATGTTTTATTCCTTGATGTGCTCATCGCCAGGAATCTGCAAAAGCCTTGTTGGTGTTTGTGCTTATACTTATCAACACCATATGCATGTTTGTCTGCTATGGTAACTTATGTTATGTTATGTTAGGTTGTGACATTCTACTTTCATAGGTATTGTTATGTTACACTACACTGTAGTATTATATTCTATCGCATGGACCGTATTTGATTTACACATGTGCAGCATGTAGACAGCCTTGCAGGAGCGTGGGCATCACATCTGTCCCGAGGCACATGGGCATGCCCAAAGGGCGACACAGAAGAGTCGCAGTCGCAGAGTGGGATCCAGGGCCATCGAATGTATGTGTAATATCTATGTCGCTTGGGCTGCGTGCTTCTCCTTTCACCACGCGACTGCAGCTTCTTGCGATGTTGAAGGCCAATGTACTCCTTCTGCTGCTCGACCAGTCCGCAGCCCCTTGGCAGATCAGAAGCGCCTTGACAGGGAGTTCATGATGTCTTCCGCTTGGAGTTTGGAGGGCGTTGCAAGCAGAAGTTTCTCACTATGGTGATATCCTGAATCCTATCCGTGGTGCAGACAGGGACATCATAAACAGTCTGTGTTCATTCCACACATGGCTACTATGGGTCAGCGCATGAAGCTATGCGATTGGTCGTTATGAATTCGGGCTACGGGGCTGTGCACCAGTGTAAATGCCATGTGCATGCTAGATTTTTGACATGGTGAACACCCGGTGCTTTGTTCTTTACTGTTGCTTGCTAGCATGGTGCCTATGACTTGTACCATGTTCTTCTCTTGCTCAGTGTTTGCGAGTAACTGCGAGACATGCCGTGGACCTGACCATGACGATTCACACGACCAGCTGACTACTAGAAAACAACTAGACCTTGTGATTCTTCGTTGTTTGGACATCATGATTCAGTTCTGCACCCTAAACCCTGAAGCTGAGTGTGAATCTGTATACTCAATCTTTAACACTGGAGGTCATCGAGGAAGGCGTGTTCGTCCTGCTTCTTGGCGTCCCAATCTCGGTGACATTCGCTTCAACGACCAACGGACGTTCTCAAGGCCCTAGCAGCCCTAGCAGTCCTGCGGAATTCTAAGTCGGCAGTCGTGTGAGCAGCTCAACTGTGATCGGCAATGATCTAGGAATCTTGTAGATCGCCTAGCTTTGACCTCTGTCAATCTCTTGGCTCCAGATCCTGATCTTTTTGTGTGTGTGTGAGGTGATCAATCCAGCCGCGGCGCCTTCACAAAATCTCTGGAAGGCCAGGAGGATAGTTCACGCCGGTGATGTTGACACACGTCCACCCACTGCTAAATCCTCAAAGCTTGGCCGTGAAGCCCTAAGCCCCTGAACTCCCCAGCCCCTAAACTCCCAAACACGAGCTCCCTAACCCCCTTAATTAAACCCTAAACCCTATAAACCCTAAACCCCAAACCCTAAACCTTAAACCCTAACCCTGAAACCCCAAGCCTCTGAGCCTTCACTGGGCCAACAGATCTCCTTGATCAACAGCGCAGCTGCAACTGGCGACCCCGGCTCGGACAAGGCCGGGCTTGATAGGCTGAGATGTGTGTTCTTTAACTAGGTAGGCCTTTGGGATATTTTATATTTTCCCTTATTGGGCTTAAGAGGACCCTATTTACTAATATTTTTCAGAGGCTTTCAAGGGCCAACCAGTCAAGACTCACCTCAGTAACGTTATGTATGAATCATAAGTAAGGGTTTCTATGGAGTTACTACAAAGGCTCGCCCTGCAGGCTTCTATTGAGTTCCTATATTCCTGGTGGTGTCCCCGAGTCTGCCGTGTTGGTGTTCGCATTTTTGTTGGCTTTCTGTTCCCAGTATTGTGTCATAATTAGTTGCAAGTATGACCTGCGGCCAATGCCACAAAGCATTACCGCATCAGCAGGATATGTTTGATTCGTCATGGTGCAGTATAATGCACTAGAATGCAATGCATTGATACACGACGTGCCAACGTAATGGACATGTTGTTGAAGGCATTGTGAGATCTGCTCGTCCTTCGGCCACCAGATAGCTGGAACTGACACTGAGAGTCATCGAGAAGGGAAATCGCACCACAAGCAGCACAGACAGAGAGAACAGAAATAGCGCGAGTAGATTAGTGTCAAGTGTCGCTTCGAGGATTGTTCTAGGGATCGCCGTGGTGACCATCATCGCATGGATCATCATCGACGTTTTTCATCATCGCTATAAAGGTCAAGACCACAGCCACTATCATCAACATCGTCGTCCCCTAATTGTGATCCTTTCCCCCAGCCGCATCATCACAAGCATCATCAGCTTTTGCATGCTACAAGCAGCAGAACCGCCGCAGCTGTCGCTTGGAGTCGGGAGGTTACGACCTTGCTGATCCCGGGCTTCTTTGTCGGCTCAGACCTCAGATTCAGCCCCGATGTGTGATTCGTAATCTGTGGTGGGCAGAACAAAGCTCATGGAATTGCACATCATGCAATAATGACAGTTATACTTTGACAGGACTCGTAGCCCCTCTGTCACACATCTCACTCTCCTCAGCCACCTCAGCATGACACCCCGTGATGCGCCAGAAAGCAGGGTAGAAGACAGCCAATGCCAGACATAGAAACCACAGAAGCCAAACCCTAAGCCCTAAAACCTAAACCCTAAACTCCAAATCCCTGACCCTAAATCCTAAACCCTCTAAGCCCCCAAAAGAATGCATATGAAAGGTGATAAGTGGCCGAGACTCCTTTGCTGCGCAGAAACCTTGTGCGATCCGACTTAAGGTCTCCAGGAGTCTAACGCAAAACGTGCAGATGTTTGTTTTGTTACCAATGGTAATCATGTTTTTAATATTTTTCATTGCTGCTGTTACTACTGTGGTTGTGATAAGATTAATGGTGCTTCTGTGTTATTACGTTAATATACCAGCGCTCGGGCACTTGCGAGCTGACTTGACGTGGCCTTTGACTAAGGTTTCCGCCAATCTCTCCAACTGCCAGCCGTGCCATTGACGGATGAGGTGTTTCAGGCCGGGATGTTGTATCAGCAGCATGCGGTATGCGTGCCCTCCAGGGAGAAACCGGACATCTGAAGCCAGTACACCCAACCCGAAGTACCTGAAGCAGTCCTACAAACCACACAGCTCCACTCGGACACAGCGGGTCAGCTTCGCCGTCTGAAGCAAGCACATACTCTCCGGGTTGCAACATCTCCACTGTCTGTCGCGAGGTGAAGCCTTCCGACGATTTGGAGTTGGATGATGAGACTAGGAGTTGCATGCAACAAATGCACGATTCAAGGAGCAGAGAGATGGCAAACGCCGCGGCTATTTTGTCTCTGCTACTTCAACCCAAAAGAAGCTACTCAAACGACATTGCAACCCGTGCATACCCGAACGCCGAACCCAGGAGCGAGAGTTCGAGAGAGTGTGAGCTTGCGCAGGCACTGACAAGCGGATTTCGGCAACCTCCGTGTATTCTGGCTGTGAGAAGCTTAGACATGCCACTGGCAGTTGGCCGCATCGGGGCAGCATGTTGAAGTTGAAGGTGTTGATCGCAGTCAGGGTTATCATGCACTTATTTTGTTTCGTCAGCACTACCTCGTGCGCGAGGCAGCCGCTGCTGTGGCATTGGCATGCTGCCGTGGAAGGATGCCTTAGCAAAAAATGAGCAGACCTGTGGATTGTTTTACACTCCCTGTTGCCTCAGGAGGTGCATGCTGTGTTATGAGCTTGCTACGAGGAGTTGTTCTGAATCCTAAACAGCACCTGTGGTTTCAGCAGCCCGACATGACGGTGGACTGCGAGTGATTGTTGGGCTTGAGGTTTGTCCGACACAGAGCTAGACTCCTGCAACTTGTTTTTGACTCAAGCAACCACCTTTGCGACTTCTTCTCAAGCCAAAGGTGGGAAGACAAAGCAACCCCAGCCACGATGCGAGGATCACGATGTTTTGTGTTCCATGCTTTGTCAGTTGGAAGAGTTCGATGTAAGTCCAAAAGTTCCAGGTCCCATTCCAGGTTTGGGTCATGCCGGCGAGTGAGAAGCCAATCCGACAGCATGCGCAACTTCTGAACGGTTCACCGCCAATGCAGCTGCCATTTTCTCGGGTTCTCCATGGAGCCGGCGGTGGCCGTCGCCTTGAAGGAGAACTTTCTACATCCCTTCATGCTTTCCGCCCTACATAGTTCCAGTGACTGCCCAGAGTTCCTTTCTGTTGTTGCAACGAAAGGACTCTTCGGAGTTAGTCAAGCTGAAGGCAGGGGCTGTGTTTGGCAGGGTTTGTGATTGTAGTCTTGCTCAGCTAAAGTCTAGGACCAAGTTTCTAAGGCAATCCAACGTTGAATGCACCAATGCCTGCAAGCGAAGCTTTAAACCATACTCCCGACATTTGACCCAAGAGCTCTGCTTCCAGATCATCCGGGCTGCGAGTGGACGTTTCTCTCTGTGTGCGTGCGTACGGTATGTGTGTATATATATATACACACATATCTATTTATTTGTTTTTTACAGTTATATACACATATGAACAGATAGTCAATATGTACATATACATATATGTATACATCGGTATATATATATATATGTATATATATATACAGAAAGCGTCACACTGCAGGCCCGAGTTTTGTCCACATTGAGTTTTGTTCGCACTGATATATATATATATGTATATGTATATGTATGTATATATGTATGTGTATATATATATATATATAATAGAGAGAGAGAGAGAGAGAGAGAGAGCTCCACAGAGACCCTCCATCTGTCAAAATGATGCATGGGATAGCGCCCTGGAGCGCGGGGTAGGAGGATTGCTGCTACCTCAAACCCCCGAGCAAAGCAAAGCAAAGACTTCCACAATATGCGTGCGGCTCGATGCCCTCGGCTTAGCTTGCACTTTGCGCCTTCACGCTCCTTTACAGCATCGATGGGCCTTTGGCCCAGGGACTTTGGACCCCTCTCTGTCGCAGAAAGCCTGGTGCTCTCATGAAGGTCATTGCATGTCGAAGCTCTGCAAGCAGCGCCGCCAGCCTTTCTGTGTATCGCCCGCGGCGCATACATTGCGAGAACTCAGGACGCACATGTGCACGGAGGATGACGCTGAGCGCACATCCATCATCGACTACTGACTACTGTATTAGCTGTAAGTCCAAGCCAGTCAGAGTGATGAGGTCCTCGATGGTTGAACCCAACGCATGTCTCCACACCGAAGATTATCTCCAAGGAAAGAACAAGCGAGTCCGAGATTGTCAATATGCACAGTTGAACATGTAACTTTTTCCACAAGCGGGGGGAAGCTTGGTTGCTTTCACACCTCCCCACGACGCCGGTGGGCTTGAAGCCCCAGAGGCCTGACCAGCCTCCAAAGCCTGTTAGAGAGGGGGAAGAGGGAGAGAGAGGATAAGGGACCGAGAGACACGGTAGTTGGGCCTAAAACACCCAAAGATTGAACGCAACCTTGGGAGGGAGTAGAGGTCATTGTAGAGCCTTGGATATGGTGGCCAGAAGGCACCGTGCTTGGGCTGTATATACAAACTTTGATGCGCAAACTGTAAGCCAAGCTTCAGCCTTCAAGCTGTCTTCTCGTCTGCACTTCTGCGTGCAATGGTGCCACTCTTTTTTGCCCCTGAGATGAGGCAGAGCGGGATCGACTAGAAGAAGTGTTCAGCCCGCAGCCCAGTCAGCGTTTTATCGTTGGCCTTGGAGTGATGCTACAAGCAGTCTAGCAGCAGCGGAGGAGTGGACATTGCAGGGTATCAGGAACAGCAGTGGTAGTGGCAGCAGTCGTCGTCGTTTCTATAGTAGCTGTAGTGGTAGCAGCAGCAGCAGCAGCAGTAGTCAAGGTAGCTCTATAAGTAGTAACAGTCGTCGTCGTAGTAGTAGTCGTCGTCGTCGTAAGTCTTGGGCGTGGTGGATCGAAGTGGTAGTAGAAAAAGAAGTAGGAGTTGCAGTAGGAGTAGTAGGAGCAGGAGTATGAGAAATAGGCTTTTGCTCCTTCTCATTTCCACCCTGACCTCCTTATTGTCCTTTGCGTAGTCATCATCTTGACTATCGTCGTCATCAGCAGCACTGCTAGCCACAGTATCACCATCACCAGCATCACAGTCATGTCACTAGCCTAGCTCATCACCATCATGTTTTATTTTTTGTCATCGTCCATTCCTTGCCGCAGCTGCAGGTTATTTTTGTAGACCGAGGATGGACAGGAGTCGGAGAAGAGACATCCGGAACGTGTTCCTTTTGGAGACTGCCTTCTCGAGAGTAGTTCTAGTAGTTGATCTTTTTACTGCTGATTCGGGCATTAATTATAGGGGGTCCACAGAACCCTCAATCACCCCGCGCCTCTCTGTCTTGATCCACACCTCGGCAAGCACGATGCAGGCACGCAGCAAGAGGCTGCAAAAGCTGCTGAGGCGGCTCTGGCAACGGCAACGGAGGCCCAATCCCGAGTGCAGGGCATGCATGGGGGTTTTGATACTGAGCTTTCAGCACAACTTCCCCAGTCAGTCTGGAAAGATGCCCGACAAAGAAAGGCCATGCTCCGGCATATGATACGGATGTATGCAAATGCGATATATGGAAGCATGAGATCATCACTGTTGGCAAAGCTGAGTCTGTCCCGAAAAAGTACAGTCTTCTTGGCTCTGGTCCAAAATCTAAAGGTGACATATTCTGTCATGAGGTGCCATGCCACATCTTTGGTGACTCCCACTTCACATGCTATCCAGTATCATTCCAGTCGCTTCTCCTGGTGTCGTAGGGTGTATGCAGACTCGGGCATTGCACGCTGCGCGAACTTTTTCACGGCTTAAATCGTGCTACACCATCTACCATAGATGAGCTCATACTAGACTCCTAGACTGTTGTCACATCGTGCTGTTTTGTACCAGACTTCGGAGGCAGGGGCTCAAGGGTCCCCAGGGTTCATGCTTCGCGATGTGTGAGGGGGGGGGGGGGTCCGAGGTGGCCGGTGGGTGTGGTGTACCGGTTCACTTGGCCAGAGCCATGTGTCTTGCATTTCAGGCCGCTCTTTCGCAAGGCTTCATGCGCCCTCAGGTCCAGAGGCAAACTCTAATCGAACCTGCTCTCGTGTGCCTGGGCTTGGCTAAGAGTGAGGACTTCTTCCGGGCCCAAACACACAAGGCAGATTCGATTAGAGTTTGCTTCTGGACCGGAAACCTCATGAAGCCTTGTACAAGCGCGGCTTGCAGTTACTGCGGCCGAGTGTGGCCTTCTCGGTCTAATATTACGCGGCCCGCGCTTGAAAGGCGCTGTCCGGAGAAGCAGACTATATTAGCTATAATGGCTATAATACTATTGTTGTAACTATATAGAATACTACAATAACTATAACATTGGGGCCGGGCACCACATGGTGCTGGTGAGAAGCTGCAACGGTGGTCCAGGTCTTGCAAACCACGGAATCGTTTCTGCCACCATAGACTGTAATAATGTAGGAACCTGATTAAGAAACCCTGGCCCTACAACCCCAAAATATTAGGCTTCATATTAAGAATCCTAAGAGAAACCCAGGGTTTCTTAATCAGGTTCCTATGAACCCTAGTATTTTGGGGTTATAGGGCCAGGGTTTCGTCTTCATCAGGTTCCCATAGTGTAATAGCCCAGATCGCCTCCCAGTCTGCAAACTTCGTCCGGACAGGAGCAGACACGCTGGCGCCAGCGCGTCTCAGAGTTGCAGAAGCTCCGTTCAGAGCAGGCCTGGTGATGATGAGTAGTTATTATAACTGTTGTAGTATTGTACTTATTATAGTTATTGTAGTAGTATTCAAATTATATATAGCTACTAGAATAGTATTATAGTTGCTATAGTTTTAATGGTATTCTAGTTATTATAGTAGTATTATAGTAGTATTATATTATAGTTATTATAGCTGATGATTGCAACACATTGCAAAAACAATCAGGCAGCAACATAATACTCCTACTGACAAGATTCATAAGTCATAATGATTAGCATGACAGTACGTGGATTCAAGATTCAGGCTACGCGAGCTTGAAGGCTGATGCGTGTAGCTCGAATGGCTGATCAAGGTCTTCGGGGCTCCATGGTCCCACAGGTGGTAGTACCAAGTATCAAGTATTTCGTTTACAGTACTGGAAGTTGAGTTTGCGCCTGCATTTCAATGGACATTCACGCTCAAGGATTTCTTTGATGATAAGTTGTCTTTCCCAACTGAATTATTATTCGGTACCGTTAAAACCTCGAACACGATCTCGTCAACCTAAACTCCAAACCGCTTTCTGCATCCTTGGGAGCCACAGCTGTCCCACAGAGTCTCAGGGATGCTGAGTCTATTGGCAGAGCATATAAAGCCCAAAGTCTGTAGCAATGGAGCACCTGCGGTATGCGGTAGATTGAGAGAAGTGTAGGAAGCACAGGTTTGTTGATCCAGTCTGGGAAATGCTGCACTCCCAGCGCTACGATTCCAGCTTGTAAGGCTCAAGGACTCTTGGAGGCACTCGTGTCAAAGGTCCTGCAGCATGGAGTTGGCATTTTTGGCACCAACTGGCAATGCCGTGCAGACCCAGGCCGTCTCCGCGCCAATGCAGGCCAAGCTGCCCGGGCAGCAGTCGGCCGCTGGCTTCGGAGTGAAGATGGCCGCCGTTGCCTCTTGCACGGCTGCGGCAGTTGGCTTGGCCTCCAGCCGCAAGCGCTCCAAGACCGCGGCACGCTACACCACGCAGACGATCTTGCCCTCCCTCGCCTGGATCAAATCCGGCGTGAAGGCTTCCGAGCTGCAGCCCAAGCAGCTGAAAGCCCTGACGCTTGCCGGAAACGATGTGCTGATCGGCAAGACAGAGGCTGGGGCGCTCTTCTGCGTTGGCAACTTGTGCCCCCACATCGGCACGCCCATGAGCGAGGGTGCCGACGTGATCGGTGACGTCATCGTTTGCCCCTTGCATGGCTCCTCTTTCAAGGTGACCACGGGTGAGCTCCTTGATTGGTGCGTTTCTCCGCCTATCATCGGCCCCTTGACCGGACTGATCGTGGAGAAGAAGAACCTTTTGGTCTTCGAGGTGCGTCAGGGTGGCTTGCTGGGAACCGGCGATGTCGAGGTGCTCGTGGACACGAACGCCAAGAAGGCCTACGAGGCATGGTACTGGAAGGGCTTGCTCGATGCCCAGGGTAACTGGGCTCTGGAGCCCTATACTTTGTTGCCTTTCTGGGGACTTGTTCCTTAAATTAATAAGAACCTCTATGTTTCTGCAGATTGTGCTTGTTTCTCCCAGATGACTTCATAGCCCAGGCAAGGATGACGGCACCTACTATTGAGAATTGCAATTTGCGCCATTGCATTTCTTCATTTGTAAATGAGTCCGTGGCAGCAGCATGCTGCAGCTGCCTTTTTTCCCTTAATTTAAAGAGATGCAGATTTCGCTCAATCTAGTATCACTGTAGGTGACAGAAGCGTGTGTGTCCACCCAAAAGCCTTGGGAGTGTCGATCACACGTTGACAGACTCAAGAGGTTTGAAGTTGCGAGCGCAAAAACGACACGCTGAGACACCCAAAGCACCCAAAGCATTCAGCCTGAACTCTGAATGACCTTTCTCGAGCATAGCGGGTTTCACTGCAGGCTGCCGCAATCGCGGCTGACAGTGAGCGACGGCGCGTTGAGGTTCCGCTGCTGGCACTGCTCGAGGATTGCAATGTCATACAGGTTCTGTCTCGGGAGTGCTGAACGATGCCGCATGCAATATCCAAGACAACTCTCAAAAAAAGCCGGAGCACAACTTGGCTTTCAAGAGCCCATGGCCTTCTGCTGCCTTTGTTGAGTTCCGGTATTCGTCAGTTATTTAAAGTTGCTTCATGTTTTCTGTGCACCTCAGCGTTCAGATTCATACCATGGTTTGGCCCAGCCGACGGCCAATGCATAAATGTGAGGAGACAGGGTTGGTCCAAAGGCTCCCTTCAACAGCAGCATGTTGCAGGGTGTTGTTCATAAACATTGACACCTTTCTTTTGCAATGCTACCCAATGCTGCTGCACTCCACCCGTCGTTTGTTCCACCTATCCGGTCGAAGCTACTCATGGACATGAGTCGCAGACTTGCCAGGTTCAAAAATGCTTTCGGAAGGGGGGAGGGGATAAATCCCAACCTTCACACCGCTACCACAAGTATCACCCTTGCGTCCCAAACCCTCTAGGCCCCAGATTGAGTCACCAGAATTCACCAGTCCCGTCAGGCATCGGAGTCCGTGCAGCAACAGCATCAGCTCGAAAATCTTGCAGCTCAGGCAAGGCGGGCAGGGTTGCCTGTCGCTCTCTCTCTCTCTCTCNNTAGCTCATGAATCTTTGGTCGTTGCAGGAAGCTCCCCACCACCCCAACGGAGCTTAAGTAAGGTCTGAATCCAACGAACAGAATGTAAGTGTCTCCCTTTCTCTCTCGCTCTTTCTCTCCCTCTCTCTTTCTGTCTCTCTGTGTGCGTGTCCCACCGCAGGCTCAGTGGTATACCGTAAGTAACCTGCCCTGCTCCATACCCATCACCACCACCACTACCACCCACCACCACCACCACCACCACCACCACCTCCACCACCACCACCACCACCACCACCAGCACCAGCACCAGCACCACCACCACCACCACCACCACCACCACCGGCAACAGCATCACCATCACCGACACCATGACCATCCTCATCGTCCTCGTCCGATACTCGCCCATCTTTGCTGGCTGCAACATCGTCACAAACATGACCTTCTCCATAATTTGATGAATAGCATCGCAATCATCAGCGTCCTGGTTTTCAACAAAATTCATCTGCTTTCAATTGCCCGATTCGAGCTCCGTCCTGCATGTGTCAGGTCCAGTCGCTTCGCGATGCCTTGTCGCAGGAAGAGCGGAACGCCAAGACATCTGTCGCAGAGGCCTCGAGAGGCTTGTCTACTGTATTTGTACCGAAACTCACATCGTTGAGGTTTCGCAACACATGTAGTTTCTACACAAGGGGGTTGTTTTATTTTTCCGCTGGCAGCTTGACAGCATCGGCTCTTTGGCGGCGGCATGCCACTTGCCAGCTAAGCGCGCAGGTCCCTTGTCGGAGCGACCCACCAGATCCGAAGTATGGCAGCCTACGTGTTCCCCCTATATTGCAGCGATGTGTGGAGCTGTCTTAATGCATCGGCGTGCTCATAAACAGGACCCTACTACTTAGGGTCTACAGTAGTAGGGATCCTTATGTTTCTGTTACACACACGTGGTGCAGGCTTCTCAGTCAGTCTGAGTTTGGCGATTTCGGCAGGCGGTGGCCGCTGTAGAGGAAAGCTTCTCCAAGTGGTGGGGACAGAAGGCCGCCGGCGCTTGGTGGAACCTAAGGACCCAATAGGTGATCAGATGGTCAGTATGTAAATGTTGTTGTTCATACTCGGTGAGTGAGTAAGTGAGTGAGTGAGTGCGTGGGCGGGTGGGTGTGTGGGTGGGTGGGTGAGCGAGTGAGTGGGTGAGAGAGTCATTGAGTGAGTAACGGAGTGACTGAGTTCGTTAGTGAGTTAATGTTAGTTGCTTAGGGTTCGTGAGGCCTGTGGGTTAGTCTTATGTTACACATTGATATGCTTGTTTATGTTTCAATATGTGCATGTACGTGTGCACATAAGTGTGTATGTATGTATGTATATATGTATATGTATACACACA
>CAJNJA010008022.1:0-15733 GCA_905231915.1 Symbiodinium necroappetens
AAGAAGGGCAACAGCAATAGAATAAGCAGAAAAGGCTAAGCAGCAGCAACAGCAACCAGCAACAGCAAGCAGCAGCAGCAGCAGCAGCAGCAGCAGCACCACCACCACCACCACCACCACCGCCACAACAACAACAACAACAACGGCAACAGCAGCAGCAACAACAGCAACAGCAGCGACAACAACAACAACAGCAACCACAATAACAACAGCAGCAGCAGCAGCAACAACAACAACAACAATAATAACAATCACCAACAGCAACAGCAACAACAGCAGCAACAACAACAACAGCAACAACAACAGCAACAACAACAGCAACAATAAACACCAACAGCAACAGCAACAGCAGCAGCAGCAGCAGCAGCAGCAACAGCAGCAACAGCAGCAACAGCAGCAACATCAGCAACAGCAGCAACAGCAGCAACAGCAGCAACAGCAGCAACAGCAGCAACAGCAGCAACAGCAGCAACAGCAACAGCAACAGCAACAGCACAAGCAGCAGCAGCAGCAACAGCAGCAGCAACAGCAACAGCAACAGCAACAGCAGCAGCAACAACAACAACAACAAGAGCAACAGCAGATAATGACAAGAATGTACAACAGCGATGGCGGCTATCTTCAACACTTGTCTGCGGCTTCCGCAGTGGCGGCGGTGGCATTGGCAGCAGTACAGAAACAGCTTCCCCCCAGTACCAGCAACTGTCACCACCCGCCTTTAGGAGGAGCGATTCATCACCGCTATAACTCCACCAGCAACTGCACCACCCGGACCGTCAGCATGACCGTCTTCACAGTCGCAACACCGTTATCGAAGGTTCATATGTTCTTGAGAACGTCATCGCCGCATCGGTTGCCACCGATGCTTGACAATTGTAGTATTATTCTCTCGAAAAGGTGGGGTCTTGTGGAGTCTGTTTGTCTTTTCCTGTGGCCAAACTTTCTTGCTGCAATGCCTTTTGATGCCTGACTACGGTGTGATATGTGATCGAGTGGGGCTTGCCACATCTGGTGAAGGACTGGCTAGACGCCATTCCGCAAGATCAAACAAGATTCCACGGTCCGGTAGATGCCATTAGATGCCCAGGTGGCGCCCGCGGGGTTGGGATCATCCTGGTTTCTGCCGTGGAGGAGGTCGACTCGCCAGAGCGCCCGTTCAAGGAAAGGTGCCGGCCACAGCGCCCGGAGGATTTGCGTCTCGGCCGGAGGGGAGAGAAAGTCGCCCATTGTCTGGGAAAGTTGCAGTCTCAGTGTTATGAAGTCATGTCTCGGAAGCACACACGCGGGGACGTCTGTGTCTAAATATGACACCTAGCGATTCTGTTCCTCGTCACGTCAGTTTGTGTTGGGTTTCACGCCTTCCTACAGAGCCCAACACCTTGGGGGGTCTTGCACCTGAGAGGCTTCGGATGCCTCCCATGCCCGGGAGAGAGAAAGTTAGAGAGATTCAAGGAGCAGTGGGTGCCGCGGGCACGGGTCCGGCTCGCACGGACTCAGCCTCTACAGAAGGAAGGAAGGAAGGACGGAAGGAAGGAAGGAAGGAAGGAAGGAAGGAGGGAAGGTTCAAAGTGGATTCCGATTGCAAGTGGGGTGGCGACATGCGGCGACCTTGGTACACGAAGCTGAGAGTAGGTGGTTTGGGACTTGCAATCGGAATCTGCATTCTATGAAAACGGACCTGAGCACGAGGCTGCAGTGCAAGGGGAGGTTTGCTTCCGTCTGAAGTTTCGATTCCATCGCTGCACACCTGCTTAGCCTGCTTTCGCTCTTCCTTTCCTGGTTGCGGGTGGAGTCGATGCACTCCAGGGCGGAGCGAACAGAAAAGGTACTGTACGCACTCAGCCTCCGAATCACCTCGGGAAGATCGCCGTGTCGCAAAGCCATGCACAGAGGGGCCGGCTAGTGCCCACAAGAGAATGGCAGAAGCTGCCAAAGGGTTGAGACGGCTGTGCAGCGGCCGCGCTGCGCCGTGCTTCGCAACATCTCGCAACATAAGGCCAAGGTGCAGGCGCAGGGGACCTGCTCTCAGGTGTTTCTGGAAGGCGAACACGAAAGCACCAAAACAAGAACACACTGCATGATGATCCTCCAAGCCTGTTCTGGGCAGTCGAAGAAGGGGACACGTCACCGTTCGGCTTAGAAAACGAGGAGCTCGCGCAGCTCAACCACAAAAGGAAGCACAGCAGTGAAGGGGTGGATGCGGAAGCGTCTCCGCATATGTCCGCCCGGCTGGGACCAGATGCTCGCCGCTGCAAGCTGGGGCTTCATGAGGTACTAAGCCGTATCAAGCAGGTATTTTGAGATGTTTAAGGCTGTGACACACCATGCACGTTGTGCATCTCTCCATGCACTGGGACGGCGTCATCATCAGTGATGGTCAGTGGAGGATAGTGGGGGAAGAGTGAGGCTTCCGAAATCACGAACACAGGACTCAGTCACAAGGGCGCCGTACTGGAAAGCTTTTCGCCCCGCAAAGCTTCAAGGTATGCAGAGATGTAATCTCGAGTTTGTCCAATGAAAAAGGGGAGTCCCCCCAATCACAAATCCAATGCAAAAGGGACGGCCAAATACGTCCAAAAAATGTCCACCCGAATTCGCCTTTTCAATTCAATGCCTCTCCGTGACCGTGGAGTGCCCTGATGCACCTCCGCCGCGAAGAAGTTTGGGATGACAAAGTCTTGGTCCCTTGACTAGGGCAGGAGAGTGAGGCTGATCGGGAGTGGGCCATTTCACCTGGGGGCTGCAAGCTGCTTCCTTCCTGTCTAGTCCGTGTGCGCAGTTCTGGTTCGCAACCTTCTGTCTCCAATGAACTGAAAGCACAAGATGCCTCCGAAAGCAAGAGTTGCTCATGGTTTCGATCTTGGCTTCAAGTAAGGTATGCATCGCCACTGGAAGAGCGCTGCTTGGACTAGCATCCCGTGCGTGTGTTTAAAACAAGTGGCCATGTGACGCTGAGGCTACTTCGCACCCACTGGCATCATTCAGGACCGCTGGTGATGGCAATCCCGTCGGCAACATCGCCATCACTGACAAGTCACCGGGGACTCCTCGTGCAAACCTGGGCACTGTGAGGAGTATGTTCAAGACCTACAGCTCCTGAAAGGACACAAGTCGCTAGGATTATGTTAATTATGTCGTTGCGCCTTAGCCGTTTAGAAGAGCGACATCTTGCGGCCATGATGCAGCAGACCGGTCTTGCTTAGGCTTAGGAGATCCAAAGCCGAGGTTTGCAGTCCGAGCTTACTTGCGACCCGGCGTTGTGATCCAGTGCATCTGCTGTCGTTCTTGTCGCCTGCCACACTCGGTCTTGTCGTATTCTTGCTTAGCGGAGAAATGTCAAAGGCTTTGGAAAGCCACCCTCAGCTTCCCTAAACCTGTTGATTGCAATCAGGGCCCCGGGGTGGGATGTCAGACGGCCATGTGTAAATGTTGCGATGTCTTATGGTTTCCCGGCACATGCCATCTTCCGCTTTAGTGGGTCGTGCCGCGGATTGCGTTGACGTGCCGGGAGTGTGCCGTGCTTCGAGGCTCATTGCACGGGTGCAGCCCTTGTTGGTCCTACTACACGGTGCTGCCTATGCCAAAGTTTGCGGGCAGGACTGGCAGAACCAAAGCCGTGCTGTCAGATTCAAGCATATGTCAATGCATGCATGTTTGCAGACATGGTTTCCAGACTGCGAGATGTTGTCAATGTTTACGACGCACTAGGCAGCTCTTACAAGCAGAAGGACATCATCCGGCATGCATCTGCACCATGATACTTCAGCCTGTGCTGGCAGCCATTTTGGCTGAAAATCTAGCTGTTGTGTTTTTGAACCTGACTGCCGCTTTGACCAATGGCGGCAGTGGAAGCGCCAAAGTATCATGGCTTTGATGCCACACCTCAAGCGCAAGGATTGTACGATCCGCGCAACGAGAAGGACAGCTGTGGCGTCGGAATGGTGGCAGACATCACAGGGACACCATCGCGTGCCATTGTCGATGGAGCACTCCAGGTTTTGGAGAATTTGGATCACAGAGGTGCTCGGGGTTGTGAAAAGGACACCGGCGATGGTGCTGGAATTTTGTGTGGCATTCCTGACCAGTTCATGCGTCGCGTTGCAGCAGAATTGTCAGTGACCTTGCCACCTCCCCGTGAATATGCAGTTGGAAACGTTTTTCTTGACCGGAGCGAAGATGGCACTCAGGAAGGCAAGCGGATCTTCGAGCAAGTCTGTGCATCCATTGAAGGTCTCCGCATGATCGCCTGGCGCAGTGTGCCGGTTGAATCCGATTGCCTGGGCAAAACTGCTAGAGATCATGAGCCCGCCATCGAGCAAGCGTTCATTGCCGCAGAAGGTGCTTTGAAGAAAGACTTGGCGAAGTTCGAGGCCGCGCTTTTCGTTCTGCGCAAGCGTGCGGCGAACATTGCTGCTCAACACGCAGACCTTCCGTTCTACGTGTGTTCGCTCTCTCCGAGAATCATCAACTACAAGGGCATGCTGACATGTCCGGGTCTCGTCAGGTACTTCTTGGACCTGCAGGAGGATGACTTCGAGTCTCATGTGGCCTTGGTTCACAGCCGCTTCTCCACCAACACCTTTCCCGCATGGCGACGTGCACATCCATTCCGTCACATCTGCCACAATGGTGAAATCAACACGCTCAAGGGAAATGTGAACTTTGCCCGTGCACGTGAAGGGCTGATGAAGTCCGAGCTTCTGGGGCCTGAGCTGGAGCAGTGCTTTCCTTTGATGGAGCTGGACCAAACGGACAGCGGAATCTTCGACAACTTCTTGGAAGTGCTCACAATTTCAGGAAGGACACTGCCAGAAGCCGTTGCCATGATGATGCCACCTGCATGGGAGAACTCCGACTCCATGGAGCCGAAGCTTCGGGACTACTACAAATACCAAGCAGCGATCATGGAACCCTGGGATGGCCCCGCACTCGTCTGCTTCACCGATGGTGACGGTGTTGGCGCCTCGCTTGACAGAAATGGTCTCAGGCCATGCCGCTACTATGTCACGAAAGACAACAAGCTCATTGTCTCTTCGGAGTGCGGTGTGCTGAAGATGCCCGCAGACAGCATCGTGGCAAAGGGGCGCTTGTCGCCAGGTAAGATGCTGTGGGCAGACTTCAGCAAACATACCTTGACTCAGGACGGTGAGCTGAAGGCGAAGTTTGCCTCCGTCTTGCCCTGGGGCGACTGGTTGAAGAGCGAAGCAATGACTATGGAGACCTTGTTGAACGCAGGCTCTCCGAAGGTTCCATCAATTTCTGATGATCTGCGAGCGCCACTCCTGCGTGCCTTTGGCTACACGCAGGAATCCTTAGAATTGCTGCTCCTGCCGATGGGCAAGGATGGTGAAGAAGCCTTGGGGAGCATGGGCAACGACACCCCCCTGGCCTGCCTCTCTGAGCAGAACCGCCCGGTCTTCGACTTCTTCTACCAGCTCTTCGCGCAGGTCACGAACCCTCCGATCGATCCCATTCGTGAGTCAGTGGTCATGTCACTGGGATGCTGGATTGGCCCTGAAACCAATGTGCTGGGCTCGCCGAGCCCTCAGCACTGCCAACGCTTGTGGTTGGACAAGCCTTGCCTGCTTCCGGCTGAGATGGCTGCCTTGGCTCACACGACCGACATCAAGGGTTGGAAGATCAAGTCCTGCGATACCACTTTCCCCGTCAGCGAAGGTGCCACCGGCATGGAGCGCCACCTGGCGAGAGTGTGCAAGGAGGCAACCACAGCGGCAAAGGAGGGCTTTCAGATCATCATCCTCTCCGACAGGTCATCCTCTGAAAAGTGTGCACCAATGCCATCGCTCCTCGTCAGTGGCGCTGTGCATCAGGCACTCGTTTCAGAGAAGCTCCGCACACAGGTTGCGCTGGTGCTCGAGAGCGGAGAGCCCTTTGAAGTTGCACATCATGCGCTGTTACTGACTTTTGGTTGTGATGCAGTCTTCCCGTACATGGCCTACGAAGCCTTGCAACTTCTCGGGGACTCTGGGAAATTCGGAGAGAGCTGGTCCAAAGAAGAGAAGTTCGCAAAGTATCAGAAAGCCGTGGGAAAGGGACTGCTGAAGATCATGGCCAAGATGGGCATCTCCACGCTACGCAGCTACAAGGGGGCTCAGATCGCAGATGCCATCGGCTTGAGCAAGGAGGTGGCAGAAATGTGCTTCACGGGCATTGCAAGTCAGCTCAGCGGCTTGGGCTTTGAGCAGATTGCTCTGCGAACGCTCTCGGTGCATGATCGCGGCTTTTCACCGGATGGTGGCTACACTGTGAAGAGCTTGTTCTCGAGTTTGCCGAATGAAGGCAAGTACCACTACCGCCAAGGAGCAGATGCAGAGAAGCACCTTAATGATCCAATGGTCATCGCCAAGCTTCAGGAGGCTGCGAGAACCAACTCTCGTGCAGCTTACGCATCCTTCGCGACTCTTCACAACAACCTGGTCAAGGCTTCGT
The DNA here is from genome assembly GCA_905231915.1 of Symbiodinium necroappetens. Classification (NCBI taxonomy): domain Eukaryota; class Dinophyceae; order Suessiales; family Symbiodiniaceae; genus Symbiodinium; species Symbiodinium necroappetens. The sequence continues at coordinate 6,451 of CAJNJA010008022.1, forward strand.
CGATTCGTGGCCAGTTGGACTTCAAACCACCCCGGCAATACGGCCGGGCACCGCTTCCATTGGAAGCAGTGGAGGCAGCCAGCGAGATTGTGAAGCGCTTCCGCACTGGTGCCATGTCTTATGGATCGATCTCCATGGAGGCCCACAGCACGCTTGCGATTGCACTGAACCGGCTTGGCGGATTCTCCAACACTGGTGAGGGCGGCGAAGATCCTGCCAGGTACGAACCGCTGCCGAATGGTGATTCCTTGAAGTCAGCCATCAAACAGGTGGCATCGGGCCGTTTCGGTGTTACGATGGAGTACCTGTCCAACGCGCAGGAGCTACAGATCAAGATGGCTCAAGGTGCAAAGCCAGGTGAGGGAGGAGAGCTCCCGGGAAAGAAGGTGCACGGAGGCATCGCGAAGACACGAAACTCCACACCTGGTGTTGGCCTTATCTCGCCTCCGCCCCATCACGACATCTACTCCATCGAAGACCTTGCCCAGCTGATCTTCGACCTGAAGAATTCCAACCCAGACGCTGGCGTCAGCGTGAAGCTGGTCAGCGAAATTGGAGTCGGCGTGGTGGCTACTGGTGTGGCGAAGTGCAAGGCCGACCACATCCTGATCTCTGGCTGTGACGGTGGCACTGGGGCATCGAAGTGGACGGGCATCAAACATGCAGGTGCCCCTTGGGAAATTGGCTTAGCAGAGACTCACCAGACCTTGGTGTTGAACGGCTTGCGTGGCCGTGTCACTTTGGAGACGGATGGACAGCTCCGCACTGGTCGGGACGTGGTCATTGCGGCCCTTCTCGGAGCGGAGCGCTTCGGCTTTGCCACTGCACCCCTCATTGCGATGGGCTGTATCATGATGCGCAAGTGCCACCTGAACACGTGCCCAGTTGGCATTGCGACACAGGATCCTGTCTTGCGAAAGAAGTTTGAGGGGTTGCCAGAGCATGTAGTAAACTACCTCATGCTCGTGGCCGAGGAGGTGCGAGTGCTGATGGCAAAGATGGGCTTTCGAAACATGGACGAGCTCATTGGTCATGCCGAGGTCTTGCGCACAGATCCCGCAGTCCGTACTGGTCCTCTTCTACTCGATCCGATCCTGGCTGCTGCACACCAGCTCCCGGATGCAGGCAAGATGGGCAACATCGAGAATCGCAAGCTCTACGGCCAGGAGCATTTCATGGTTCTGCAGAGAATGATCGACCGAACCCTGGTGGAGGACTGCAAGATGACCTTCCGGTACGGAGAGCGCTCCTACGTCCAGTACAACCATTTGAACAATGCTGACCGGACGTGTGGAACCTTGTTGTCTCATGAGGTCTTCAAACGATGGGGCAGCAGCCTTCCTCCTGGAACGTGCCACATGAAGCTCTTTGGCACTTCGGGCCAGTCCTTCGGCGCGTTTTCTGTGAAGGGTGTGCTTCTCGAGCTGGAGGGTGACTCACAGGACTACTTCGGCAAGGGCTTGAGTGGAGGCGCTCTCGTCGTGTACCCGCCCAAGAAGGCCACCGAGCAAGGCTTCGAAGCTGCGAAGAACATCATCATCGGAAACACAGCCCTCTACGGGGCAACATCCGGTGTCTGTTTTGTCAATGGCATCGCGGCAGAGCGGTTTGCGGTGCGCAACTCAGGCGTTTGGGCTGTCGTGGAGGGTGCGGGTGATCACTGTTGCGAGTACATGACAGGTGGACGCGTCCTTGTTCTTGGACCGGTTGGGGACAACTTCGGTGCAGGCATGAGCGGCGGGATCACGTGGATCTGGGACCCTTCCAACACCTTCGAGAGTCGCACTTTGCCAGCAGACCTCGAGATCGGGCGCCTTGCGCCAGAATCCAACCCACAGGCCTATCCAAACGAGGAGAAGGACTTGAAGTCACTCCTCAATGCTCATAAGAGCTGGACCAACAGCAAACAAGCTGACGAGATTCTGAAGCGCTGGCCTGCCTGCATGTCGGAGTTTGTGCGTGTGTTCCCCAAGGACTTTAAGGCAGCAGTCCAGGCAGCCATCGACCGGGGCGAGCACACTCCGATCGGCTCCATGCGGGAGTTTCTGCCCATTCAGGAGGCGCTGAATGATTCGACCAACAAGCAGCGCATTCGCAAACAGCCCAAGCTCAGGAAAATCTCCTCCCAGGATGAAACAGGTCCATTGATGAGCGTGGACATTGAGGATGTAGCCTTGTTTCAGAAGACGACCAAAGGAAATCGTCCACAGAAGATCGAGGATGCCAAGTTGGTGGCCACTTCAAACCGAGGCTTTCTCGAGGTGGACCGGGGCGACTTACCCAAAAGAGGAGTTGAGGAGCGGGTCGCAGATTTCAAGGAGATCTTAGCGAAGAAGGACGAGGTGGCGGTTCAGACCCAGGCCTCCCGTTGCATGGACTGTGGCACACCCTTCTGCCATCAGTCTGTCACAGACAAGTCTGGATGCCCGTTGGGTAATCTCATTCCCGAGTGGAACGACCTGGTTCGAAAAGGCGCCTGGTTCGATGCCTTCAAGCGCCTCATGGCCACCAACAACTTCCCAGAGTTTACTGGGCGGGTTTGCCCGGCTCCCTGCGAAGGTGCATGCACCTTGGGTATCATTGATGAGCCAGTGGCCATCAAGTCCGTGGAGCTGAGCATCATTGACAAAGCCTACGAGATGGGCTGGATGGTGCCAAGCCCTCCGAAGGTCCGAACAGAGAAGAGGATTGTCATTGTGGGCTCTGGGCCTACCGGCCTGGCTGCGGCCGATCAGCTCAACAAGATGGGGCACCGCATTACCGTCCTCGAGCGTGCAGATCGCGTCGGAGGGCTCATGATGTACGGGGTTCCCAACATGAAGACTGACAAGGTGGATGTCGTCCAGCGACGCGTGGACATCATGAAGCGCGAGGGCATCACTTTCGTCACCGGCCCTGCTGGGCGTGTTGCCGAGAGCTCAGAGGCCCAGGCCACCATCGACGGCAATAGCATGGGGCCCAGGGCTTCGCAGCTTTTGGAGGAGTATGACGCAGTTCTCCTCGCTGTCGGCGCCACCGTTGCCCGGGACATGCAGTCAGTGCCGGGGCGTGATCTCAGCGGGATCCATTTGGCGATGGACTACCTGACGCACAACACCAAGGCCTTGCTGGATGGCGGTGATGTCAGCAACAAGTGGCGACGTTGGTGGGGAGCGAAGAAAACCGGTCTGGACCCAAAGACACTGGATGCCAAGGACAAGAAAGTGATTGTCATTGGAGGTGGTGACACCGGCAACGATTGCATCGGGACAGCTGTGCGTCAGGGTGCCAAGGCAGTCGTGAATCTTGAGCTCATGGGAAAGCCACCCAAGCAGCGTGCTCCTCACAATCCCTGGCCACATTGGCCCATGGTCTTCAAGGTGGACTATGGTCACGAAGAGGCTGCCACCCAGTTGAACAAGGACCAGGACATCCGACACTATGGTGCCTTGACGAAGGAGTTCTTGGATGATGGCCAGGGCAATGTGAAAGGCATCAAAATGGTGAATGTTCGCTGGGAGAAGATCGACGGCCAGATGCGGATGATGGAGCAGCCTGGCTCTGAGAAAATCATCGAAGCAGATTTGATTCTGCTCGCGCTAGGTTTCTTGGGTCCCGAGAATCCGTTGGCAGCTGCTTTTGGTGTCGACATGGATGAGCGTGGCAACTACAAGGCATTGTACCAGAAGAGCGAAGGTGATTTCCAGACATCAAACCCAAAAGTCTTTGCAGCAGGTGATTGCCGACGCGGGCAGTCTCTTGTTGTCTGGGCAATCAAAGAGGGGCGAGATGCAGCTACAGCAGTGAACAGCTACCTGACGAATGAGTATCCGGCCTGAGCTGGGTGCTGCACTGGCAGAGACGGCTAGATGGAGTTTAGCGGCGGTCTCTTCCAGAAATTTCGACACTTTCGATGCTACTCTCTCTCTTGCAGACGAGCAGAGCTTGTCCAACATTGCTATGTTGTTGTTCAAAGTTGCAGGCATGGCGATCTATCGAAACGACTTGTCGTGAGGAACACTCATCATCGATAATTGTGTGCATCTGAGCATGAAGCGTGATGGATTCTGATTGCTTGGTCTGGCTGATCGCCGAGAGAATGCCAAGGGAAGTTTGTCAACCCCTTCTTAGTTTGTACCAGCATCGTGGATGTGCTGCTTGTGCAGCAGACCTGACTGTACATTTGCACCAAGAGAGTGCTGACCCTGTTCGGCATCTCTCTACATTTACATTGTAGGTAGTTATCTTGAACAGCTACAGCTCGTGCCGCAGCAGGAAAACGGATGCACCTTGAGGCGACAGCTCTGCTAATTAGATGACGCCTTGGGTTGTTTTCCGTGTCACAGCCCTTGAGCTCTGCCAGGAGTTCGACTCGCAGCGCTTTACCCAGGCCGGTCGCTGGGTTTTCGGAGTTAGGCTGCAACTTCATAGTATTCGAACCCTGTGGAGTGTACCCGGCGGCGAGAGCCCAGCTGGCTGCTTCAAAGAAAAGGCAGTGCTGTAGACATTGGGCTTGTTTTGGTTGGGGTTATCGCTTCAAGGACCCAGGGATTGAGGCCCAGGGGGCGTTCGCCATGCACCTCTGGAGCTCGGCTGCCAGTTTTGAGCTCAGTCGCGTCCCAAGTGCTGCGCCCGCTGCTGCTGCTGCCGCTCCTGCTGCTACGTGCAATTTCTTGCGCTTGCTCCTCCCTTTGCTCGTGCTTCGGCTGCTGCTGCTTCTGCGGCTGCGATGGCGAGCACCGACACTAGCTTTCCATGGGGACACTCTTGAGAACACATCCTCAAAACCCGATCGATGCAGGCTGACCTTTTCAGGCATGCCGCTTGCCAGCAATGGCTTCATCACTTGCGCAGGGTCCGGTGTGATGGCTTTTGGGCACAGCCTTGCCAGGTTCAGTGCATATAGAAACTAGTGACTTAACCCTTGAGGAAGGAATCTTTCAGCATCTTGCAGAGCTTTGCCAGAGGCCAAGGCTCAGCTTTCCTCACATAGTGCAGAGCAGGGCTTTGGGAGAGTCCTTTCAGCCCAAAGGGGCCCTACCCCAAATCCTCAACCCTAGATGGCCCTAGATCTGCACCAAAGGTCACCGAGCAGGAGTTCCAGAAGATGGGTGGTCAGGTGCATGAGGATTGGAAGGCAAGGGCCGGACCCATCGGGTTCTCCTCCGCTCTTCCTGTATTCCTACTCTGTTTTACTACCTTTGTTGGTTATGCTATAATTATTGCACTGTGCTATGTTACAGCTCTTTATACTGCTGCAGGTTATATGTAACCAGTGGGGGCTCAGGTCTATGAGGTCGTTGAACGATATTGGCAGGTGCGTCCCGTGATGCTGCTGGAAGAGCTGGCGCAAGAACTTGCAGACGAGACTTCAGGACGTGCAATGATTGCGCCACAATGCTGTCATTGTTGCAAATCCATGTTTAGCATGTCTGTAACTGTACCAGTAGGGTGAGAAGAAGTATGGCATCACGACAAACCTTGTCACTCCGGCAGTCGACATGTGCCGTCACTGTCGCCCCCTGAATCCAGATATCAACTTCACGACCTGAATCTGTAACCATAAGAGGTACATGACACTGTTTGTGGTCAGCTTCCAGAAGAGGGCTCTCTATTGAAGCCTAGTCTAGTTGTCCGATGTCTGCCAGCAAAGGCTTTACGACTTACATCTGCAACATGTACCCTCAGAAGTTCTGAAAGCCGCTGGATGCTCCACTCGGCTTATGTTGTGGAGGATCGGCGGAGGTCTGGCTGGAGAAATTCTGGGCACAGGTGCAGGTCATCTGCCACCAGGTGAGGCAAGAAGATATGCCATGTTTTTTTTTGCCGACACGAGAAGCTCCTAGCCGAAGGTGGTGGACACTTTTCGCGAGTCGCTCCGCCTCTTGGCTTAGCCTGTGTCCAGCGACCGTGGCCAGAATGATCGTAGGCCAAGGTGTCAGGCTGCGGGTATGTCTAGTTGCGACTTGTTCAGGAGACGGGGCCCAGCTGGGAATGTTTGAGATTCTCGGGCTGGACTTCGTTTGCAAGGCTCAGACGGAGCTCTTCAGGTACTGTACCAAGCTGGCTTCTGTACTGTATCTCGCACCCGGCAAGGCAGACGGCTCCGTAGGTTTCCTGGAAGCGAACAGAGACCCATCATGGGTCATCGACGGTGGAGCAAAGAAGGTCGCCTGATCGCCGTCAGTTCAATGACCGCATGTCTAAATAAGTTGGGTAGGTGGATGAAGCAGCCACTGAGGCCATCATACCCACTCTGGTGACAGATTTGCCGCTTGATGCAATGTGCGCCCGACACATTCGCACTCTGCGACTACCTGCGTTGGGGCAAAGAAGCGGTCATGGCAGCAATCTTGCCGAGGCTCAACATCGTGTTGCAAGCACATGGGGAGAGCTGCACCTCTGTCGCCGATAGTCTGCAAAGCTGCACCGGCCACTTGAATCGAAAGCATCGATAGTACCGATTAGGCAGGCAAGTCGTTTCGTCCGACTTTGGAAGTGACTCCGGAAAACAAGCAGAAACAGACACAGAGGGACAGATAGACCCACGCTACAAGTCCCACAGGCGCACGCACACACACACATGTCTGTTTGCAGGGTGCCTTCTAAACGGATGGTTGAGGCAGTAGCGGTTCCTACCCTCTGTCTGCATCGGCTATTGTCGTTGATGCGTGCGAGGCCGGTACAAGTTTCGCGTCCTCATCGATGAAACATTTAGCGGAGATGGCTTGGAGGTGATCGGCTGTGGCAGAGAAAAGAAACGGCCTGCTCTGCTTTAGAGGCGGTCTACTGCAGACTCGAACGGAAGTATGTCACCCTTTTCCGCATGCGGTCTTGCGAAGAAGCCAATTGTGACAACTCGCGCGCTGCAGCACTTGCCGGCATCTGTGCTGCTCTGAGGAATTCTGCCTTCTACGAAGGTGAGGAGGCCGTCGGAAGTGAATACTGCAACTAGATGCTCGTGATGCCTCGCAGAGTGTGCACTTCAGAAGAGCAGTCAGAGAGTTGCCACCGTCCCTACTCCCCAACTGGAACTGCAGATGGAGAAGCTATCCCAATCGCACATGAAGCCTCCTGCCGCCAGCAGCAAGAAATGCCCACAACCCAGATATGAGCACGGTCTCCGAGCCAAGGATACCAAGCCCCGGGATCCTCAGCGTTCAGTGTTGTAGTCCGGCATGTCAGGCTGCAGGAGCAATATCAATATGTCATTGCATGGCATAAACTCTTCTCTCACTTCCACTCTTCGCTCCTCACCCTTCCCCCATCAGCAACAATCCTCATTTAAGCCGGCCATGACTCACATGTCGGCACGGCCTTCCTTGGGTCTTTCATGTCCGATCCTCCCTTTGCAAGGTGACTCTGATTCGGATTTCACCTGAGCCCTGAGCCTCGAAGCTCTTCGTTTTGCGTGCCGAAAGCCACCCCTTGCAAGTCGGCACAAAATATATATATATATATATACATACACATACATACACATGTATATATATATACACGTCACATAGTAGTAGTAGTAGTAGTAGTCGTAATAGTCGTAGTAGTAGTAGTCGTAGTCGTCGTAGTCGTCGTAGCAGTAACAATAGCAGTAGCAGTAGTACCACTACTACTACTACTACTACTACTACTTCTACTTCTACTTCTACTTCTACTTCTACTTCTACTTCTACTACTACTACTACTACGACGACGACGACGACGGCTTACTACTACTACTACTACTAATAATAATAATTATACGAATAATAATATTTAATAATATTCATAATATGAATAATCATAATCATAATCGTAATTTTGATTACAGAAGTTGGTGTTGTTCAATATTTGTATCTGACCTTCTCGTTTTGAAGTTAACGTTGGCGGCTATGATGCTGAAGCCTGCGAAGGTGCGACGTATCCGTCATGAACAGAGCGAGGGTGATATTGATTGTGGCCCTCACCTTCACTCCTCGCACCTCTGTCTGTCCACTCACTGCTCAAGACAGAACACCTCCAGGAAAGACACGTCGAGCTGGATGGAAGGTAGGGAGCTGAGCCTCGTGCATTAACTAAACTAGGTTGGAGCTTGGAAAGGATGCGGAGTCTTGCATAGGCTTGCAAAGTGTGGCCATGATGACGTCCCCTTGGCAAGACGATGATAAGTTGAACCAGCCCAGCTGCTCAACGAGCCCGGCAGCTCATTCGTTTTTCATGTCAGGTTCGGCCCACCCCCTGCTGTCCACACCTCTCTTGCTGGCTCCCACATTTGGTTCGAGACCTTTTGGCCTGTGTCTTTGCAGCGCCAGCTTGTTTGCAATGCAGTTCACATGGTAGCGCTTCGCAGCGGGGCCGCGCGCAGCAGAGATCAGCACAGGCCGAACCAAAGGGGAGAGTGTGTGCTTGGTGTCGCCGCATATGAGGGATTTCGATGTCTGTAGGGTCTCTCCCTGAGTTACTGCCTCAGTGAAGTTATATATATGATAAGTTTTATGTGTGTGACTGTAATGTTGTACGGTTGATGATATACATCCGGCATTACCGTAAGGACCCTAAACTATGGGAATTATGGAATATTCCTTATTATGGGTAATGCAGGATGTATATCATCAACCGTATTGATCCGTGTGTACGTACCTCGTTCAAGATCAAGCATGGCCTGCACAGCTTGGGGAGATGGTGGCCACAGCGAGACCGAGCTCCAGATCGCAGGGCCGGAAAAGCCAAGCCAGGACTGAGGGCGACACGCGAGATGCTCAGTATGAGTCCCCAAGAAAAGGGTGGGACCAGCCGATGTCTAGTTTTGTCTGAGCCCTTGAAATGCTAAGGGTGGAGGAGAATGATGCCCTGAGGATGCGAATCCTGCGCGAGAGAGGCCGTCCTGTTTAGCTTCACACTGCTCTTCTGGTGCTGCTTCTTGCAATGGCTGCTTGGCAGGACGCTCAACCGGCTCAACCTGGCACATTGTCTGCAAACTACCGAAGGGGAGGGTTCTTCCTTCAGACTTCTACTCATAAGCGTAAACATTGGCCGCTACGATCTGCTGCACGAGGCAGTTCGGCAGTCCACTGAGGCAACATAACGCCAGTGTGGACGATGACGATTTCGAAGCTGTGTTGCGCAAGGCACAGCTGCACGGGAAGCTTTCGACGACAGAAGAAGTGAAGAAGTATTAAGTAGACATAGTAGTAGTACTACTAGAACTAGTAGCAGTAGTAGCAGTAGTAGCAGCAGTAGCAGCAGTAGCAGTAGTAGCAGTAGTAGCAGTAGTAGCAGTAGTAGTAGTAGTAGTAGTAGTGGTAGTAGTAGCAGCAGCAGAAGAAGT
>CAJNJA010008023.1:1921-15732 GCA_905231915.1 Symbiodinium necroappetens
GGGTCTAGGATTATGACCTAGGTTTAGGGTTTACGACCTAGAAAGATATTTTATTGTGGCAGGCAACAAAGCTGAGCTCCGAGCATGTGCACTTCCGCACCCCTACGATGGCCCACTTCACCCAGCGCTTTGGGTTGAAGATATGTGCAGGAGAAAGGGCTTCTAGAAGTTGAAGGTTTAGGGTTGCGACCTTATCTCTCTCTCTCTCTCTCTCGCTCTCTCTCTGTCTCTCTCTCTCTCTCTCTCTATATATATATAAGGGGATAAGGGCTTGGTGCTTTGGGTTTATGGAATGATTCGGGGAAGTTGGGCGGAAGTTTGGGGCCGATGGGCTTTCAGGGGCAAAGGCCTGAGAGTGCTGGGTGCTTGATGTAGGGGCCTGAATAATGAGAATCGGGTTGTGGGTATATTCCAGTATACTTAAAAAGGCAACTACAAGGGACTATCCCGACCTCTACACTCTAGGAGTTTCGGTCTACTTTGGGAACTTATGATCTGCAACCCTGCCTTCGGTCACGCCTAACTCTCCGAGGCTTTTAGGGGTGTGAAGTCGTGACGGAAGCTTCATATGCTTAAAAACCAACCTAAATTAAAGCAGGCCCCTCCATGTAGGGCATCTTCGGGCTTTCTGTCAGTAACTGCCGTGTGCCGCACTGATCGCCGCTGGCATCTTTGATGAACCTGGCCCATGGAACTAATGGCTTTGGAATAAGGTGGTTGGCCATTCTTTAACTAGAGATTTATGGGCTTCGCACGGAGTTTAAATTCGACCCTTCCATCTTACCGATGCAGGTATGGACTTTGTCTTACCTAATTCTAGGATGCAACTGAGACAGTGTTTGCTAAAGTTTACGGAAGACATTGAACCCAGGCTCTGCTGATCAGCTGGGAAGCAGCACTGCATGATCTCAACCCTAAACCCTAAACCTTTGGAAGGAAAACTAGGGTTTAGGGTTTAGGGTAACATCTGAGTCCTGACTGCTCGCGACAGCTTGTCGATGCATGACATCCAAGAGCTTTCGTCGAGCACTACACCTTTACGCACCCTCTGTTTGACTGAGGCTTCCGTGTCAAGCTGAAGTACATACCTCAAAACCTTAAACTCGCGGTCATGGCTGTTCATGTTCACATCAGCCTACTGCTAGCTCACAACTTGGTTGCTGTCGTAATCTTCGCGCGGCAAGTAGAAGCTGGCTGGTTAATGAGGTTTGGGGTTTAAGTCTTTCAAGGGTCGGGCTCTCGGACATGCAGAAAGGAATACTTTGGCGCGTGCAAAATCCCAGGTTGTCTTACAGTGAAGGACTTGGGGAGGAGAACATGTAGGAGACTAGGGTGATGGGGTGTCTCATGCTATACATATGTAGAAGAAGCGTAAGGAATGTGAACCATTCACTCCGATCGCTATTGTTTTAGAGATACAAACCTTAGCTTCGAGTGGTTCGTTTGACGGCTCAGGTTTTAGTTCAAATTTTGAGGACTGGAGTGTGAACTGTACATGGCTTTGGGTTCGGGGTTGTGAAAGTGTTGGGATTAATCCAAGTCTGGCAAATTTCACCAAGTGAACACAAGCACACCTTTTGTGCCTCTGCAGATTAAGCGACGCAGGCGTCCAGCACTCTAAGGCTTAAAGCGCGCTCGAGCGCTTCCGAGATTCCCTGCACGTGAAGGCTGCCGACCACGGCCACGATGCGGCGCTTGCCCTTCTGAGCGGCCCTGGCGGGAGTTTGACGCTTAGATTCTTAGAGTTCAGGGCGGGGCGTTGAGATAACATGAGATGACAGTCCCCGGATGCTGCTTCTTGTATGTCAGGCCGTTGCAACAAGCCTCTTCCAGTCACATCTGTATTCCTCAACTGAAACAACCAAAAACCACAAACCCCAAAACCCCCGGAAATCCTACACCCCAGAACCTTATGTTGCACTCGGTTGCATATTGTATAGCACCACATTGTGCCGAAAACGAAAGACCCTAAAGCCCTAAAGCAATCCCCTAAACTCTGAACCCTAGGCCCCAAACCCAAAGACGCAGAATCCCAACATCCACAACAAATCGGACCTGGCCAAATTGGCTGCCATGTACTCGTCTCCTTGGATGCAGGAGTTTAGAGTTTAGGGGTGTCGATAGACATGTTAGACCCCTGTGCGAAGTCTCCTCAGACGGTGTTCACACACAGGCACTAAGCTGCACAAAAAAAAAGTATTGCAAAAGGACCACGGGGTTTAGGGCCGGGTGAATTCTTGACCTCCTACTCGTAGAATCCAAATAATTAGAACCGATAACCCACAGCCTGAGCACATCAACTCTGTTTGGACAGGGTGCCCCACAACACAAAGCAGGCCAAAACTACAGCAAATCTGCGTGTACCTTAGGTGTTGAGTATCTTAAACTATAAAAACCCCAAAAAGTTAAAGGTTACCTACCAAGCCCCGAACAGACAGCTCTGTCCCTGCTGTTTCGGCTGCGCTACGGGACATGTCGCTTGGACCGGCCAAGGTTTTCGTGTTCGCTATGGTGTTCGTTTGCAACTCGTCTAAACCCTAAACCTAAGATCCCAAACCCTACGCCTCAATTATGCCCTAGACCCCTAAAAAGATTGCTATGATAAGTATATTCCTATTGATTACCATGTCTTAACATTGTTGTTGTTTTGATTCCTATTGCTATTGCTATTATTACTATTACTACTACTATCATTAGTACTATTATTACTATTACCATTATTACTATCATTATTGCTATTACTATGATAATTATTCTTGCTGGTCACACGGCCAGGAAGCTCTCGCCCACCAGGGCGGCGAAAAGCTCGGGTGCAGAGCCCTGCCCGGCAGCTTGTGTTGGGTTCTGTCTTGAGCGGCTTCGGGTTAGGGGGGGTTAGGGTTTAGGGGTTAGGGAGGGGTTTTCAAAATTGCTTCGGTTTAGGTTTAGGATTTTTTTCCCTCCCACATAGCAGGATTTAGGGTTCAGGGTTTAGGGTTTTAATTTTTGCCTCCCACCTAGCTAGGACGAGCCCGCATTGCAGGGTACAGTCGTGTGGAACTGAAGGACAGGGTCAGCTGCACGCCCGGTTTGGGGTTTCGGGTTGAGGGCCTAAGGTGTTGGGCATAGGGTCTAGCGGTTTAGGGTTTCCTTTTGAAGGCACCATAAGGGGTTCTATGAAGTCAGCGGTGTAGGGTTTCCTTTGAGGGTGCTATAAGGGGCTCTATGAAGGCTCTTAATGAGGGCTTGAGGGCTTTCGGGAAAAGGCTTGTGGGGTTAAGGGCTTAGGGTTTAGGACCTTGCAAAACATTTCAATTAACAGGAGGATTTCGACGGGTTTCGTCTGGGCACGAGGGGGTTTGTAGTTTTGGACGACAACAACGACGCCACCAGCAGCAGCGGCAGCAGCAGCAGCGACAACCACAAAGCAAAGCGAATGATGAGGACGAGGACGACGTTAGCAGCAGCCGCGACAGCAGCACGCAAAGCCTGAACATCTAAATCACCGGCCTTGAATGCTCGGCGCAAGCGCTTGGCAGTGGCCTGATCCGTGGCACTGTCCACCAACGCCTGATAGGGTGAGAGGTTTGGCACGGACCCTAAACTAAAGGCCCTAAACCCTAAACACCCCAGAAGCTCCTAAATTCCTACAGATCTTAACACCCCTAAAAAAGGATGCATCTATAGGGCTGCATACGAGGCCCTTAAGATCTGGTAGAGACGAACCCCTGAAGCGCTAATTACTAAAGGTTAAGCTCGTATACGGTAGAAGCCACAAAGTTGGAGTAGCATTCTCCTCATGCCCTTCAGGTTAGTATAGGAAACCCAGCACGAATCATCCGAAATTATGTTGCAACTTTCCGGTGTTCACTATATAGTGGTCTGGGTTTAAGGTATTCCGTGTCGGATCCACACAAACTACTCTTACGGAACAAGGTCATCAAAACCACGCATTAGGAAATTCTGTCTGGATCCTCCAGTAGGTTCTCTTTGGTCTGAGGACTCGACTCTCAAGGGGTTTTGGGACGTTCTGCTTTTTCTGCTTAAGGGCCACGTTTCCAACCTGCATGCGTTCATCAGAATTTGGCATTTCGGGGCCCCAGGAGTGTCTACGACCGCTTCCGTAAAGGTTGGTGACAAAGAAGCGGCAAGGAGACGTTTGGCTAGACAGGCATGAAACAAAAACGAAGGCAGAAGGCACAATAGGCTTCTGAACTGCCGGACAGCCTCTATGACTAGGCTAGGACAGGATAGGCTCGGCGAAGCCAGCGAATTACAGGATGAGCTAACATAGGCCAGGCGAGGCTAGGCGAGATAAGGCCAGGTTCTGGAAACGCCTGAAGGCCGAGCCCACTGGTGCGCAACTCGGGCACTGATATCGCCAAGTCCTGGGTTTTAATTGGGGTTTGGCATAACGGAAACCCTCCTCCATCCAGGGCGAAACTCCAAAAAATTGAAGAAGACCCTCCGTGTTCGGGTTCAGGCAAGGTTTAGGGTTCAGGGTTGACATAAGCTTTCATGCCCTAAGCCTGGGGTACAGGCCCCAGGGTGAGTCAGTCCTCTTCCAGCTGTGCAAGGTCTGATGACTGCCCTGCTTCGACCAGGCGATTCAGTGTATCCTGCCAAAGGACTATTGAGAGGAAGCTCGTTTTATATTTGATGGGTTTCTACTTGAGGTGTCCAACTCCAGGCACTCGGGCCGTGAGTCCTAGCATTCAGCAAGCCATGATGCCTGTAAAGGCCCTTGGAAGCAGACCGTGGCACATGCAAGCGAAAGACACTATCACCGAAATCAAGAAGTCTAAGGCTAGAAGTATGGGGACCCTCAGTAGGCCTTTCTAGGGACCCTCAGAGGTACATATAAGGCTAATAGCAGGTGTGTTAAGGATCCCAGGGTTCAGGGCCCATACTAGGGGCCCATGGCTTCAACCTTCCAAAACAGGACAACAACAAAATACTAGAAACACTGACATGGACACCTTTTCCCTCACATGATTATGCAGGCTCGGCCGAACCGTCAATCTGAACCTAGAAAGGACTCATGCCTCACCGACAGGAACGCAGGACTCAAATGCAACTCCAAACCCCAAACCCCGAGAGACCAACACCCAGAAGCACGCTTGTCACAAGCATTCGTACCTGCATGCAAATTACAGAACTTGTCTATGTTTTGGGACCTTCCCACAACAATCCCCCTGTCCCAACTCGAAACTTACTACAAACAACTAGTTAGTCCAATTCAGGTTCTATAAGACGTCTGTCTTCGGATTTAGAGGATCCACTGCAGTTCCTGAACCATAGGCCGTAGACTCTCTACCCTACGAGCTCAGGCCTAAACCCCACCGATCAAAAACTGTCAAATGCCTAAACCCTGCAAATCTATAAAGGCCCTACATGCCTACACTCACAACCGTGAGCCGGCAACCCTCAAACCCTTCTAGCAGCCCTCAGTCGTTGATTAGCCCGAAAAGTAACCGCACAGCTAAGAAGCCTCAACCCCAAAGCCTCATCATCAACATGTTTCAATAACGAACAAACCACCGCGGTGCCCTGAGACCGGCGGAACGCGTTGGAACACTTGGGTTCGCCTTGGAGCTCAGGAACCCAGCATTTAAAACCCCCAACCATCTCAAACCCTAAACCTGAGGGAATATTGCTCCCTTAACTCGAAAATGCTTCAAGGAAACAGCCCGTTTACCTTGGCTATATCTGCAGGCCCAAACCCGTTATCTTCCGACCCTGGTTCTGAACGACTGTCAGATACAGTTGCACAGCCTTAAACCTAAAATAAGCCTAGATGCCACACGTCAACCCCCACAAACCTGCAGCAAAACACCCTTACTCTTAATCCTAAGTTCCAGACCCATCTAGGTTCGGCTCACCTGTGCCGGGCGATCTCCCAGCATCACCGGCGCGCCAATCTTTCCGGCCTCCTGCGCTGGGTCTAGGGTTTAAAGGCCTTTTAGGGATTATCAGAATAGGGTTCGGGGTTGGAGATTTACAGGGTGGTTGTAAACAGGACCGAAAGAGCACATACATATATATATATATAATAAATAATATATATATATATATATATATTATTTTATTGTATGTTATATAGTATATAGTATATATTATATTTATATAGTATATGTTATATATTATATAGTATATAGTATATAGTATATATACTATATATATATATATATATTACATTATATATATATATATGTACTACATATGTATGATAGATTTAAAGATAGATGTAAGTACATACTTTACATAGTTATACTTATTATTATCATCATTATTACTTGTTTTGTACATATATATATATATACATATGTGTGTATGTATATATGCTTCAAAGTGCAATGAACTAGGAACTCATAAAGTTCTGGGATCCGGGGCTTTGAGCTTCGGAGCTGTGAAGCTTCCGGATTTTAGGATCCCAGGCTTTCGGCGCTCATGCTCGGACATGCCGGGCAGGGTTTAGGGTTTAGGGTTTAGGGGTTCGGGTTTATGGGTTCTAGTGCTTGGTCGGTTGAAGGTAAAATCTAAGTTAGAGATCAGTGGGTGCAGTTTGAGGACTTTGGGGTTTGAGGCTTGAAAACGTGGGGCGAAGCGAAGATCTCTTTTTGGCACTCGCTCTCGACAGGGTCTTCGGAAGGTTCGGGAGGCGCCCAGACATGTGCTGATGATTTTCGCCATAGTCCTTTCAGAACCCAAGCAGTCCTGAAGGTCTTGAAGTTTTGTCACCTTGGGTCCAAGGACCTGCGTAACCCTTTGGCCACCAGACGATCCCGACAACACCTGGGAATGCACATGGTAGTGTTGATTTTCGCCATGATTCCTTCAGAACCCAAGCAGTCCTGGAGGTCATGAAATTTTGTCACTTTGTACCCCAACCCTTTGGGTCCAAGGACCTGCGTAGCCCTTTGGCCACTAGAGGACCCAAAAACACCTGGGCATGCACATGGTAGTGTTGATTTTCGCCATAATTGCTTCAGAACTCAAGCAGTTCTGGAGGTCATGAATTTTGTCACTTTGTACCCCAACCCTTTGGGTCCAAGGACTTGTATAACACTATTTGGCCACTAGACAGATTTCCTTCAAAACCCAAGCAGTCCGGAAGGTCTTGGTATTTTTTCACTTTGTACCCCAACTGTCTCGGTCCCAGGATCTGCGCAGCACTTTGTCGCCTAGAGTCCTAGAACCCCTCCAGGACACCTGCGAATGCAGATGGTATTGTACTGCATAAGCATGAACCCTAAACCCTAACCCTCTACCCTAAACCCCGAAACTCTAAACACAACATGAGCAAAGCTCTAAGCGCCGATGCTGTGAAACAAAGCCGCCTCTGAGGGCTGGGAAGCCTGGTTAATATGGTTTTTTGGGGTATGAGGTTTAGGGTTTAAGGGTTTTTGGGTATGTTATACTATAGTGATAATGAGGAATCCCAAAATATTATTAGAAACGATTTATGCTTCTATAGTAGATAGTATGGGTTGGGTACTGCCTCCACCCTGCAGGCTATGTTAGGGGTCGATAAATAAGTAACTGCATAAATAAATAAATATATAAATATAAATATATATATATACACATAACTATATACGCATAGTATACAACTGTTACAGAGTGGCGGCAGTACCCAAAATCTAGGGGCCTGAATAATCAGAATACTGTAGGTTCTAGGGGTATATAATACTATATGTTTATAGTACTTTTTGTAATTTAGGTTTGTAGAGCAGATGCCAGTTCAGCAGCACTCTGCGATCGAGTCACCTGCCCCTCCTGCACCACCGCCACCACCCCGCCCCACCGCCAAGGGCTGTGCGGCAAAGGGGACAAGTTTGGGCGCTGCGGAACCACGTCGCCAGGCAAGCGCTGTGAAAAATGTGCCTTTGCCCACTGCATGGTGTGATGACGATGTCTGTGTCATCGGCAGAGAAGTCCACCAGGCAGATGGAGCAGCTCTTCGGGTAGCCACCCTCATCTTCAACGAAGTCCTCCGGCCGAAAGCTGATGTGCTGGAACCCCCTCGTGAGGTTGCCAGGGTCCGGGATGATTCCTGTTCGGTATAGGACGGGCTTCATACATTGGAAGATGACGTACAATACTTGCCCGAAGTAGGGTGCCAGCAACAGCCAGCAGCCCAACTGCAGTTCCTCGGAGCACTCCCCAGTCGCCGAGGAGATGCAGATGCACACGAAAGTCAAGATCGGCCAAAGTAGCTCGAAAGCGACGGCCAGAGCGACTGCCGGGGACTTAACCAGATAGAAGAGAGCCGAAGCCAAGAACGAGCACTCGCATGAGCAGCGGGCAGTGACCAACACCCCTAAGCACCAGATGTAAAAGAAGGACAGCCTGACCAGCAAGACAATCCAAAAGAGACGCGACAGCACACCCAAAGGCATGTTGCACGCATCGTCCCAGTGGTTCATGAAGAGGCTTACGAGGAACTCCCTGAACGCGTCGGTGATGCTCATGCCAGAGATCAAGTCAAAGCACTGGGTCGCGATAGTTGCGGCCATGTACAGGATCAAAACTATATGAGGCATGATAACACCAGAAAAAACTGCAAACGATATCAGATTGGCGAGGCGCTCCAGGATCCAGTTTCGAAGCACCGTTCTACGTCTTGCTTCATCATTCGCCACGCCCTGCGACACGAGATCTTCCGGGCGCAGCTCTCCGAGAAGCAGGGATGAGAAATCCCGTGCAGCTTGGAAGGACATGAATTCCCCAAACCCTAAAGCTTCGGAAGCCAGCGATCCTGCTATGCAGTGATATTTAGGGTCTATGGCGCCTCTACCCCCAAACTTCAGGCGCAGGAGCCAGCAGGGCGTTGCGCGTGCTCGGTGTTCATACCGCCCTAACCCTAAACCCTAAACCCGAAGCCCTAAGCCCCAAACCCTAAACCCTAAACCCTGAACCCTAAGCCCTAAGCCCTAAACCCTAAACCCTGAACCCTAAACCGTACCGCCCTAAACCTCCGAGAATCACTGGAGCCTCTTTTGCACTTGAGTTTTTCTGCTTGGCCAGGTACAAAGAAACTCCAAAACCCCTCAATTAAGGAACATACCTTAAATTATAGTGGGAACCCTAATAAGACTTAAGGTATATTCCTTAATCAAGGGGTTTCGGAGTCTCTGGGGTATCTGCCAGCTTAGGACAATCAGACAGGCCTGGAAGGGCTAAAAGGCTGAAAGTTTAGGGTTTAGGGTTTAGAGTTTGGGCTCAGGGTTTCGGGGTTTTCGCAGTGTAAGCCGTGTAGGCTGGAAGGCTCGAGTTCATACAAGAGCCCTAGAGTTGAAGCCTAAGGACTACCATTCCATTTGTTAAGGCCCCTAGGTGAGTTCAACTTAGGTATCAGGTCCTTGAAACCTCAAAGACATCATGACATATACTGACTCTCTCTTCTTCAGCAACCAGGCCCCAAAAAGTTCAAACTTTTTAGGATAGACCTAGTATCTAAGGCCAAAACATTTAAAGTTCTCCCACTGGCTATGTAAGGACTAGAACCCGTTGCGGAAAGCGAGCAGCCTCCGCCGTAGCGCAGTGATCTTAAACAAGAGAGCTATGAAGCGCTCCGAGGGCCCTCAGAACCAGAAATCCCAGCATTTGGGTTTAGGGCTTAGGGCTTCGGGTTTGTAGGATTTAGGGGTTTTCGGGTTTTACGGTTTCTGGGCCCGGGCTTTAGGGGTTTTAGGGTTTAGGGCTTAGGGTTAAGTGTTTAGGCTTGCCACTCGAATTCCACAACCGCAATGATTCGGCCCAACAACTCCTCGATTGCCGCTAGCATCTCTGACCCAGCCGGAGTGTTCAGATACCTCAGCCAGTCGGATGATGTTAAAGTTACGGCCTTACTTGCTTGAATACCTTTGTTGGGTGGTATAGCTGTTCCGGTCTTTCTACAGCTTCTACAGTTACAAAGGGACGTTCGAGGGATATTATTACAGATTAGTCACCCCTATCTTAGAGAAAGCTTCTAGGTCGGCAAGGGCCCTATCATCCCCTAAGAAGGAAAATTTGAGCTTAAGGTTAAACTTAAAGTTATGACAAGCTGCTTGGCAAAGACCTTAAGACCCCAGGCCCGACCGCTGCAACCTGCAAAAAGTCTTCAAAACACATGTTGTTTTGCAGATATTTTGCAGATTAGGGTTTCGGGGCTCCNNGCCCGACCACTGCAATCTGCAAAAAACTGCAAATCACGCTGTGTTCCGCAGCTTTTTTGCAGATTACGGTTTCGGGGACTCTCACCCAGGCCCGACCACTGCAATCTGCGAAAATCTGCAATCAAAAATTCCATCCGCAAAAAATCTGCAATCAAAAATCCATCCGCAAAAAATCTGCAAAATATCTGCAATCAAAAGTTCCATCCGCAAAAGTTCTGCAAAAATAATTATTATTCAGTGGGGCATATAAGCTTGCCCAGGAGCAGGTTGTCATAAAGTTAAAGGCCTCACCCCAACCTGTGTTTTTGTAGGGCCCCAACCAACTCGATATTAAGGTGTCGAGGACTAGGATAGGATCCTACAGAAAAGCAGACCATGACAGGCTAAGGCCGACCTACATCCCAAAACCGGCTGTGAGCTGTAGAAGAAAGCCACCATCGAGCTCCTGGTCGGCTACTCACTGCTACCACTGCTGGTGTTCATACCGGAGATTGAGAAAGCTAGGACGGGTCCCTTTAGAAGGGTCCTTTGTAAAGGGTTCAAGGTCCATCTACCTTTATGCTCCTACTGTGGCCCTCACGGGGTTCCATATACGTACTTCAATGCCAACCAACCTATCTCCCAAACGGATACATGGGCCCTCAGGGATGCCGATCTGTTTTGAAACCCAGGGTTCGGGGTTGAGGGGTTGAGGGTTTTTTTGCCTCCTACCTACCCATGGGTTAAGGGTTAGGGGTAGCTGCGAGACTTTGAGGGCTTCTACAGGGCTTGTGTAAGGGCTCAAACAGGGCTCTAGGACGGTCTGCAAGGGTTCTAAGAATGAGAAGGTAGTCAGGGCGCTTGGGGCTTAGAGGCGTGCTAGCCGGTGCGGTGCTCCACAACCCTGAACCCTAAACCGTCTTGTCATAGCCGAGATGCTTCTCAAAGGCCCGATAAATCCTGGGTATGAGAGTTGTAGGGATTGGTGGGATTCCCCAAAGAGCGAAACACATTCCGTCTTCCATCAGGACTTGTGCAGTAGCCTGATGGTCTGAGCATACGGAGGTTCAGCTCTCATGACTGCACTTGCATACCTTGGGACCACCTCGAAAAAAAAACACACACACACACACACACGATTCAGAGCCAGTTGTGAGTAATGCACTTCCCGAAAAGCGACCAAATAACCATCAGCAGCTTGACTGGACACCAGCCAACCTACCCCAACCCTCAACAAAACGTAAGCCACATGTGGCCAAGGGCTCAAATCCAGACCGAAGCGAAGGACGCCTGCCGCCAGCTGGAGCGCAGCATCGGTAGAAGCTTTCCTTGGTTGACGAGCTCGATGGCTCAGGCTCGCGGCATGAGTGGTGTGATGGGCTAGGCCTGCGGAGCGCAGCTCGCTTCCCTTCTACATGGTCGAAACGTCACAAGAAGATGACGGCTCATGATGGAAGTACAGACCATGATGTCAAAAACAGTGCTCTCCATTGGTCTATGATCGCAGCAGTTGAAGCACGGCATCACTATAATAGTAAGGCTATAGGTCATAGCAATAGTCGTAGGCTCTGTACAAGAAGTCACCACACCTGAAGCAGAACAAAACGCCAAACAAATGCAAATAAGTACTATCAGCAAGGCATACATCATGGACGTCAAACTGGTCACCCTTTACTCTTGACCATCCCGCACGAGCAGCCCTAAACCCGAAACCCTAACCCCTCAACCCCTAAACCCTAAACCCCCACCATCCCGCACTCAGAAATGAAGGAGCAGCGGCCGTGCTGTAGCAAAGAAGTCAGATGGCGCCTCTGCTCAGGAGTCGGCCAGACGTAGGGGGTTTAGGGTTTAGGGGTTTTAGGGTTAGGGGTTTGAGAGTTTAGGGTTTAGGGTTTAGGTGTTTTAGGGTTAGGGGTTTGAGAGTTTAGGGTTAAGGGTTTAGGGATTTTAGGGGTTAGGGGTTTAAGAGTTTAGGGTTTAGGGGTTTTAGGGGTTAGGGGTTTAGGGTTTTTGGGGTTTAATAACCATTTTAAGTTATTGGTTTAGAGTTAGAGGGGTTAGGAGTCGGCTTGTGGGAGATTCATAATTGTGTTGTCTGTTCTTTTCGGAGTCCTTATAGCGAGGATCCTACTACTTAGATCCTGTCTGTTCTGAAGCTCCCTTTTGTCGATCCTGTCTCGTCTGCAGCTCCCTCCTGTCTGTGAAAACAAGAAACCACATACATGGCATATCACGTAACAGAAGCGCATCATTACTCAATGGACCTTGGGTGTTAGGTTCTTCTGCGCAAAGACCTTGTCGTCGCCAAGAATAGCACTCTTCGCGTAGGCAACAGCATCAGCTTCATAAAAATAGCTCTGAAGGCCAGAACCCATTTCTCCAAGAGGAGGGGGTGGGAGGGCTAGGGTGTATGTGGTCAGGTTTAGGGTTGGGAGTGGGGGGATGGCCGCGATGTTCCTGAATAAAATCTTCTCTTGCGAAAAGGGGTTCCCTTGAACATGACATCCTTTTGTCGGTCAACACCCGGTGCCAGGATCTGATCCGTTGTCGACATTTCTCACACAACCCTCGATGAACTGTTTTGAAAGAGCATGACTGTCCTGTATGTTTGTGCAAAGGACAAACTTGAGTCTGCATGATCTATTTTACATAAAGCTCGGAACAAAGTTTCGGGACGTAATATAGGTCTGAATGGGTCAAAGAGGGATTCGGGCCTGATTAGATGATGCAAGTTTATTGTTGGAAAAACTCTGAAGAATACTATACCACTGGTCAGTATAAGGTCTATATTTATGGCAGCTACAACACCATTATCATGAGAAACCCTGAGGATGAACTCATGTTACCAATTATTTAGGACACAGCCCTACTGTTGATGATATAAATCCTGCATGACCTTAAGGACCCTAAACTATGAGAATTAGATGGTATATTCCTTATTAAGGTTGCAGGACTTTTTTTCCCAAACCCTAAACCCTAAACCCCTTTTGCATCCAGGACTCTCGCAACCAGCCGGGAAACTCCACAAGACAAAACCCTAAACCCTAAAACCCTAAACCCCTAAGCCCCTAAACCAAGAAACCCTGAACCACTAAGCCCCTAAACCCCCGAAGCCCTAAACCCCTAAGCCCCTAAACCCCCGAAACTCTAAACCCCTAAGCCCCTAAACCCCCGTCGTGAGGAAACCTTCAGCGGCCTCTGCCGGAGGTGGGGCCGTTGTCTTGCCACTGCGCGAGGAATTCTTGGCAAGGCCTTCGCCGAGGGTTAAGGGTACATGATACCTGTAGTATCTTGGGGGTTTAGGGTTTAGGGTGTAGAATATAGGGGCCGAAGTAATTACCTATACTACTTTGGGGGTTTAGGGTTTAGGCTTTCGACACTCAAACTCGCACACAGCAGGCAAGGCTCCACATAGGGTTTGCGTGGGGTGTATAATATATAGGGGCCTTAATCATTACCTATACTGTTTTAGGGTTAAGGGTAGGGTTTAGGGTTTNNGGGGGGGGGGCTCCTTATCATAATGAGAGTCTACTATACCCCAAAGCCTTGTTCTAACTAGTAAGGCTCCTATAGTATAGGGTTTGGGGAGTTCCTGCACTTGCTGATTTATGGCTCAGGGCTGCACGTAGGCCCTGCGGGTGAAAAATTGTTTAGGGCTTACGCTCGGGTTTACGCTCTCAGAACTCGGAC
>CAJNJA010008024.1:0-15732 GCA_905231915.1 Symbiodinium necroappetens
CCAGTCGGACCTGTCCGATACTGACCGCCCGCTCTCAAGCCAAGCATCTGTCGGAGGAAGCGACCTCGTCAAGTACGTACCGCTCCTTCAGCATCCTCCGTGCAGGCGTCTGCATTCATGTCAGTCAGACCGGTGACATCGAAGAGCATTCATAAGCAAAGCAAGCTGCAGGACCCGAAGGGCCCTGTCTGGGTCAGTCGGGGGAAGGCATGTGAAGGA
Source organism: Symbiodinium necroappetens (assembly GCA_905231915.1). Lineage (NCBI taxonomy): Eukaryota > Dinophyceae > Suessiales > Symbiodiniaceae > Symbiodinium > Symbiodinium necroappetens. The sequence goes on from CAJNJA010008024.1 coordinate 220, forward strand.
CCTGAAGGACAGAGCCCAAGGCCTCTCAAGAGCTTGGCAACGCCGAAGATCTGCGTCGCCCTTGTTCCCCAGGGCCGTCCAAACGAAGCTGTTCGCCTGAGCAGTGCACCACGGCCCGTGTCTCCCCGGCTACACCCGCATGCGGTCGAACGAGCCCGCGGCATCCAAGTTCACGTCGTGCTCTTGGCCGCTTTGCTCCTGCGGTCGTAGGATCCTTAGCTGAAGGGCGCAAGAAACTTTCCGAGAGTTTAGCGGGTTATTCCTTCGCTCTTCCTCTTGAGGCAAACCGGTGGCAGCCAAGACTCAAGCGCTCGTCCTGCAACTGAACCCGGACGGCGCCTCTGAAGTAGATGCAGCTGCGGGCGACCGCCGCGGCCAGGAGGCTCTTCCTCTTCAGCTCCTCCGAAGCAGCACGGAAGCTACAGCGACGCTTTAAACCACACCGTGCGAAGGAACTCCTGCCTTGTCCCGCTCCGGCTCGGTCTTCTCGGACTCCGCCACCGGCCAAACCCAGACTGTGTCGCCGCCCTCTTTCTGGGCGACGTGGCTGACGAAGTGCCGGCTGGGCGCCAAGGCCAGGTGCTGCTTGAACATCATGTACGCCAGGAAGCTCGGGATCAGCAGCCCGTAGCACACGACGCAGGTCGAGGCGATGCTATCTGCCTCAGTGCAAGAAAGCTCCGGTCTCTGCAGGCCCCTGCAAGTAGCAACAAATATGCCCACACAAACTTGGCATACTGCAACGGCGCCCGCAATGGGGGTGTGCAGGGAGACACATTTCACAGTGCAGGCATGAAGCCTGGAATGTGCGAAACCCAGGGAAAAACAGGTTTCATCTGTGAATGTGTGGTTGACACAGGCCGACAGCACCGAAGGTGCTGCAATTTGTTCTAAAGCACCCTATGCTTTGTTTTTTTCGCGGAGGGCTTTCTTACCTGTTCAACATGGTTGAAGGTCATGAAAAGGAGGAAAAGTATGTCAGGGCCACGAAATTTGAGGGTGTGAGCTTTCAGGGCAGTCAGCTTTTCGGGACTCTTTTTGGCGGCCATGAACCGCGAGTGTGTGCATTCGTTTTTGTTTTTATGGGCGGCCCTGACGTTCGAGTGGTTACACGTGGAAGATGCTCGAAGTATCTTCTCTGCACAAATGCCCTTTTTCTGAACCTCAGTTCTCGAACTTGTTAAACCTCAATCCTGAACACCTCACCCTGTCGAGTCCTAGCCCAAACCCTGAAGCCCTCGTCTATCCCGAAGCCTGCCATGGTCCTAAATCCTAAAAGCATTGTCGCGAACTGCAACATCCTTAAACCCAGACGAAAGAACGGACTGAAGACACCCAGCATACTCTGCATGTTTGGCAACTTCGTTTGACTGAATGCGGTGGTATTGCTACTTGCCACCGAGCGACAAGCGGAGCGGCATCCTGGCACTTGATGTCCGGTAGTGCCGTCCGGAATGCGTGCGCGTCGGGCAGGCGCTCTTTTCCTGCGTTTCTGGCGAAAGGAGTCGAAGATGAGCGACACTGGACACGAGCACGACGAGCACAGAGCGTGCAGCGAGAGTCCAAGCGCCTCGGCTGGCATCGCATGAGCGCTGCGCTGCTCGAGGCGCCCCCGATGTAGAGCAAGGTCAGCAGCTTCAGCACAAAGCTGACACCTGAAAACTGAAGCGGCGCTCGCATCTCGCGGAACTGGGCAACTCGCTCTGAGGACGTTGCCGCTTCCATGCGAGGCCAACTCCGGAAGAATGCAGAGCACCAGCAGCGCCAGGGGCACACAGGGCCCAACCAAAGCCGTGACATCGTTCGCTGTCCTGTCTGCGTCGACACAGACGGCTCCGAATTCCGAACCTCGAGGTTCAAGAAAGGTCCTTCCGAACCAGCACTCGAGGCTCGTCGCATCGCGAAGACCCTGCGCAGTGAGCTGGAGCCACTGGACGCACTCCTGAGCCCGAGCAAAAACAAACATGCCATGCAGTCGCTGCTGACTTATGCCTCATTGCCTTATATGGTCTCTCCAGATGAAATGCAACACCGGCCCTCCTCCGCCCACAAGCCGTCAGCCCGTGCCGGTTCGTCGCCGGTCTTTCCCTGCTGGGATTCCACGAGGGCCACCAACAGCCCCCAGAGCTGGAACAGCTGGAGCAGCACGGGGCCCTGCGCGGCCAACAGGGGCTGCATCACCTCGAAAAGCGCCCTAAAGGGCACTAAACGGCTCTCTGTTTCGGGAGAATCATTACACAACACGATACAGCTCGAGAACATCAAAGGATCATCAACGTTTCCATATACCCGTCTGCTTGGCTGGTGACGCTCCACAGGGTCGGCTCGAGCCGGGCTGTCGCGGGCTGGCTGCGGCTCCTTCAGCGGCAACTATGGCTCGTGCTCGCTCTCCATCTCTCTCGTTCGCTCCCTCGAGACTACAAGATATGAGCCCGTGCTGCTCCTCTCCCTCTCTCTCTCTGTCTCTCCGTTTCTTTCTATCGCCAGGGCTAGGCAAGGGGAAGCTCCCCTTGCCCGCTCACTCTCGCTCTCGCTCTCTCCCTCTTCTTCCCCAGCGCATGAGGGGTCTGTCAAACCCCCCGGCCAAAAGGCCCCCACTTTTGTGAGGCTTTCGGGAGGATGTGAGAAGCTCTCTCTCTCTCTCTCTCTCTTCCGGGCGTAGGGGCGGGTCAAAGCCCCCGCGCAAAATGCCCACCCGAACGTTCTCTCTCTCTCTCTCTCTCTCTCTCTCTCTCTCGCTCTCCCTGTGTGTGATCATGCTGTTGCATGCTCCCCACTGCGAGTGCATGACTGAACACTCCGCGGAGCTCCAGCCTTCGCCACAGGAAGATGACGGCAGCGAGCACTCCGGCAAAAACCGCGGCCCCGACGACCCAACGCAAGTACAGCCTGGCCACTGATTTTGAGAAAGCATATTAAGAAGCACTTAACCAGGACTGTCGGTTCAGAACAGCTCTCGTCCGGGAGGCCAGCGCTTGTGGGCATCGGAGGCCACTCCGCAGGGAACGCAGACGCCGGCACGGCTGCTGTAGCCCCAGGAGCATGCCACGCAGAGCGGGCCCTCGTGGCCTCGGAGGTTAATACACAGTGTATCCATGCAGTCCCTCTTTTTTCTGGAGGGCTCGGAAGTTTCTAGGTTTCGCCCGGTGGCCGGCGGTGCAGCCCTGCGCCGTGCCGGGCTCAGCTGCCTTCGCTGACGAAGCGTTGCAGCGCTGCTCCGCCGTAGGCTCCAAGCACCTGACGAAACACGGGTCGAGAAGCTGGGAGAGTCTCACAGGCGAAGCTGTTTAAAGCCTTTGGCCTGTAAGCACGCTGAGCTCCGGCTTCCAGGCGAGCATAGCCGACCTTCGAAAAACTCGACTCTTGCACGCAATCCGCACAGATCGCAACGCAGATCAGTATACCAGGCCTGCGGTGGCGCGGAGCTTGCATCGAGGCCGTGTCGCCCGCAGTCCTCTCGAGACGTAAGGGCTCGGTGGGGCTCCGAGTGTGAAAGCACAGGTGTGTTGCACATGCGTGCACCGGTGGAGGAAGCAGGGATTTGCAGGAACCCTTCTCTTGTGAGTGTCGTGTATCTAGTTTCGTTTACAAGGTCGCTTGAACGCACGGGTCGGAATACCCTGCTGGCATCGCCAAGACTGGCTCCTACAGAACCCATGCAAGTCATTTTAGCTCACCAAGCCAAACCCTTTGGCCTCAAGACTTTGCTTCAAGGGCTTAGAATCGGATAAAGACAGATCGATAGATCCGCTTATATCTTACAGAATGGGAAAATGTTAAATCTTGTCGAGAATTCTTGGTGCATGCTGTGTCGCACATGACGTTCCGTTAGACAGTGTTTCCATTGCGAGTTACGTAGTTGGGTTTCTGTTTCACGGGGTTGTGTCTTATGGGATAATTACTTTCCTTTTTCTCCGACAAAGCTTTCTGCAAAGAGACTAAACTAGACGATGTCGACTTGCGAGGAGTGCAGGCACTGGTGAAGACCCGATAGCCCCGCGGTCCAAGCGCAGCTTTCCGCAGTCTTCACAAACGTCACCCGCAGCCGGACTTGCAGGCTGGGCATCCTCTGACCTTGCAGGCGTCTCGGTTCTTCCAGGGTTCGGGGTTGGGGCGCCGCGGGCGCTGATGCAGTTGAAGCTAGAGATTCACTGCAACAGTTTACAACATGCCCCCTTCTTTTTTCTGGCCAAGAATCTGGTAGAGCGCCCTCGATGCATCGCACTTGCAGGCGTGTCCAGACTCCGATCCGTACATCCTGCGGCAAGGGAAAACTGGTCGAGAAGAACGAGGGCCCGTCACCAAGAAACTACAGCTTATAGAAGGCAGGTTCATGGCAGTGTTTCATGATGTCGCATGGTCGCAACGCTCAAAAGCAAGAGCTTCCTGCCGACCGTGCAGAGGCAGCTGAAGACGGAGCTGGCCCCTGGATTCGCCGCGCTGTTGCTGGGGCACGGCACGCAACTGCTGTTGAAGTGCTCGTTGTAGGTGTTCGGCTTGCACTTGTGGCACAAAGTGCCATTCCCTTGAAAGCCCAAGGTGCAGGCACACAGCCCTTCTGGCCAAAAGGAGGATGGAGACACCCGCAGGGACGTGGAGGTGATGCCGTAACATTCGAAGCCTTGCAGGCGATCGCCTTGGGTCAGCTGCTTGGTTCTGTGAAGGAATCCTTCATGAAACAGTGTGGCGACATCGTCCGTGTTGGAGACCTTGGAGGCCGTGAGGTCCACTTGCACGTTGCGGTCCAAAGCTTCCTGCAAAGACTCCATGTTCACGTATGTCTCCGAGTTGTTCGCCAAGGAGACGTAGACGTTGGCGGGATGCCTTCGATGCGATGGATCTTGTTGTCCGCCAACTCCAAGCCTTGCAAGGAGCTGAGCAAGGGTATCGTGCATTTTACACCATAGGTCTCGCCGTCCACGGATACCTCGCGCAAGCAGCTCGTCCGTAGATGCCCGGAGAGATTCGCCCCAGTTGCGCGGACAGAGGCCAAGTGTCCCGCGAAGGACAGAGGCTCCAGCAGGTTCTCTACTGCGCCGTCCAGCGGACACAGCGACACCTTGGATGCAAGACACGTCAGGAGACGTTCTCTTTAAGACACCTTCAGCTCTCAGTCGTCTGACAGCATCTGCTCGGAGCTTGGCAGGAAGCGCAACCACGGGGCGTCCAAGGTCACCAGGGCCGGAAGCAGCTGCTGGGTCTTCTCGGTGAAGAATGTCGCCCGGAGGTCTTCCAGGTCACTTCCGACGGGCAGGAAGTTCACTTGGCTGTCCTGGGCTTCGTCGGGACAAGCCGAAGCAGAAAACCGGGTGCACAGGCCTTGCTCTGAGGGCCGGTCCTTGAGGTCGAGCGTGTGGAGCTGCAGGAGTTGGCCCCGCCAGGCGGGCGTCAGGCGCCCAGACACGCGCGTGCCGCTCAGATCGGCCTCCGACATGCGAAAAAATGCGAAATGTGGGGCCAGGGATAAGCTGACAGTGCTACAGGGGCCTGCATTAGGTTTGTCAAGTGCATGAGCACGCCGAGATCCCCCTGCACGACGGTGTTCTTGAGCGAGAGCTGCTTCAACTTCGTCAGCTTGGAGAGTGCCTGCAGATCACCGGCCACCTTGGTACCTTCCAGCGACAACTTCCACAGCTCGGTCATCTCTGCCAAGGCCTGCAGGCCTCCAGTCACACCGGTGTTCTGGAGCAAGAGCTCCTCCAACTTCGTCAGCTTGAAGAGCGGTTGTGGGTCACCGGCCACCTGTGTACCATGCAGCCACAACTGCCGCAGCTCGGTCATGTCGCCCAAGGCCTGCAGGCCTCCACTCACACGGGTGTCATCGAGCAAGAGCTCCTCCAACTTCGTCAGCTTGAAGAGCGGTTGCAGGTCACCGGCCACTCTTGTCCCATCCAGCCATAACATCTGCAGCTCGCTCATGTCGCCCAAGGGCTCCAGTCCTCCATTGACTCCGGTGTTCCTGAGGAAGAGCTCCTTCAACATCGTCAGATTGAAGAGCGGTTGTAGGTCACCGGCCACTTTTGTACCATCCAGCCACAACTTTTGCAGCTCTGTCATCTCCGCCAAGGCCTGCAGGCTTCCAGTGACGCCCGTGTCTGAGAGGTAGAGATACCGTAGGGCGGTCAGATTGCTGAGTGCGTCCAATCTGCCGCTGATGGGTCTCCTGTCTAGATCCAGCTTCCACACACAACCGTGAAAATCGGAGTAGACTCCTCGCCAGGTATGGGGCTCTCCCTTGAGCTCTTCAGCCGTAACTCCGAGAGACAGGAAGATGCTGCGGAGCGCCTCCGGGGACGGACCTTGCCGGGGGCCGTGCAACAGGGAGGGGAGCAACGGCCAAGCACGGAGTCCTTTAGAGTCCAATGGCGGCCCCAACAAATTCGTCAACCGAGCATCAATCTCTGGATCCTTTCTGTCTTCGGCCCGCTTGCTGCTTGTGGCTGTCCTCCCGTGTTTCTTGACATGAACCCAAAACTATAGGCCAGGTTCACGAGGCTCTTGCTGCATACGGAACTCTAAAGCCCTCTGCATCCGAAGGGGGGGAGACCCTATGGGCCTCGAGCGCTAGCGATCGGACAGCGCCATCATTCCGGAGGGCCTCGGCTCGAGGCCCAAACTGAGCTCTTTTTCCGGAACCTCATTTCAGCTACCATGATATTTTCGGGATATAAAAGCTAGAAGTCCTCCGTCTATATGCTGTCAGCCCCAAGTCTAAGAAACGGGGAGAGACGAGACGCCGCACCGGAGTTCAGGAGCACAGCCAGCGCAAGCCATGGGGCAAGCAGCCGCATGGAACCAACGGGCTCTTCCCACTTCAACCACACACTTACGCACCCACCAGGTACATCCTACACCTCATGCATCAAACTGTGAGAACCCCAAATCTCTGGAGCATGAACCGGTCGCGTGAAGTGTCTCTGGGCCGATGCGTCTTTCCTGGAAGCTCCCACTTTGGGAACCTCCTCGAGGCCACAGCGCCGTTTCAACCATGCAAGCACAAAGAAAAACAAGCCAACTCTGGCTTTCCCAGCTACTGCACAACCTTGACAAAGCTTGTGCCTCCCCTTTTTTGTTACGTGAATGCAGCATCACCGCCTTCACACATCTTCGGCTGTTCAGGTTCGTCGTCTCCTGCGAGACAGTCCAGTGCAACTGTTTTTGGCATGGTGTGGTGTTCATTAACTATGGTGTGGTCTGGCTTTATGCGGTTGTGCCACCTAAACGAGCAAACACAGGTTCACAACTGCACAGCAAAACATCTCTGGTGCTGTCCGCCTTATCAGCTCATGACACGTTGGCCTGGCGACAGAAGTTTAGAAGCATGAAGGCGCCACATCGCATCACCTGTTCACAGTCCAGGTTCTGCAAGGACGGGTTGTGAAGAGAAGACTCGAGCTGAGAGGAAGCCACGGAAGCCGGCTGCACCCGGCAAGCAGAGCCACATGTCCGATCTGCTCGTACCGAAACTTTCACGGCCCGCAGCCGAACTAAAATTGAACTCTCGGCGCGAGCATGTCTTGGATGAGGGCTATGCAATCGGGTCCAACCCCCATCTTCTGCAACCTCACCGAGACCTTGTCTGACCGTTAATTATGGTAAGGATCTTGGCTTCTTGCCTCCCAACGAGCTAAAGGATTCTGGGTTTCGGACACTCGCCGACTTCCGTCCCTCCCCTCCCCTCGCTTTTTTGCTGCGCTGGTCATCGCTGGGCAGCGTCGAAGCAACCGGATTCCTGCATCGTGCTTGTTGACAGATGCCGTCGACGAAACTGTGGTAAGAGCTGAAGAGATCTAGGACTCTAACCCCTATACACCATACAGTGCCATACAGACCCTAAACCTGTGGTGGCCATGAACACCTGCAGCCAATTCACGAGGATAAGCCTAAAATCACCCTTCAACCGTTTGGGGGAACTCTTTGGCTATGGGAAGGCGCTCGAAAGGTTGGCTGCGAAGTGCAGCCTTGGATCAGTCTGTGCCAACACAGCGCAACCTACCCCTCAAGTAACGAGTATTTGCTTTTAAGCATATTGACTGAGATTGCTGTCTAAGACCTATATATTCCTTCATTCAAGGCTACTGAGATCTCTGGGCATATCCCTCGACCGTGCCTGCTGCCATCATGCACGCCGACATCGGCCCAACGGCCAGCGCGCACGCCCGGAGAGAGGCTTCCTACATCGGGAGGCTCTGATCTTAGATTCCGTCTGACTCTGATACCCTTTTACTGGAGGGACCAAGGTCTAGCATCCCCAGAGTACCCGCCCAAACTACACAGTCGACGATAATCCTAAGGAGCCCTGTAATATGCACTCACCAGAGCCCCGAAACGAACCTCGCGCAATGAGCCAACCGGCAGTTTGCGTCACGGAGTGAACCCCGAGTGTCCAAGTACTTCCCCCTGTCATACACTCCAATACGCAAAGTCTGACCTACAGTTCGCACCATCCAACATCCGACTACCTACAAATGGGTTGGGGCCTCAATCGGGCAGACTTGAGGGCTTGTAGAGTTGTGTTTGGCCCTGATTACACTCACAGGGACTCCTAAGCCTGCAACCCTGAAGACCTTGTTCCGTAGAGCCCTACACCCTAACATCCCAATGTGCTAATTACAGCACAAATACTTTCCGAACCCTAACTACCCCCTATATACCCTAAACTCCTTGCCCTCCTTCTTTTTGGGGCGGGGCTGCAGCGCGCATATCCGAAAACCCTTGGCGCTAAACACTAAATTCACTAAAACCTAAAACCCTAAACGCCCAGTCTACACCGAGCTCCCCACCAGCGAAGCCCGACTTGGGGCCTCGCTTCCCCACTCCTTGGGTCATGAGGCCGGGCTCCCGAGACCCATAAACCCAAGAGTAGTGTACATAGAGTCAAAGATACGTATTTTATGTATAGGCATATATAAACAAATAAATAAATAAATATATATATATATACACACGCATATGTATATATATATGTAATTATTTATTGCTGTAGCTAATATGTAAATATATTTTATATGTACAGTTACATATATATATATATATCGATAGAGAGAGAGAGAGAGAGAGAGAGAGAGAAAGAGAGACAAGTTTAGAAGGGTCCTACCAAGGGTCGTATAGGGCGTTCATCAAGGGTGCTGATACGGGGGCTCTATAAAGTACAAAGTTTATACATGAAGAGCGTGACCTGAGAGGGGCCGGGCTCTCGGGGATGGGAACTCTAAACCTGAAGCCCTAAAACCTACACCAATATTTTAAACCCCTAAGCCGTAAACACGAAACCCTAACCTAAACACTAAACCCCAACCTTAAACCCTAAACCCTAACCCTAAAAAACTAAACCCTACACCCTCTAAGGCTTGGCAGCTTCGGGGATCGAGCCCTTCCAGCGGATGCCCTAGAATAAAGGAATGGGTCTAGGCGTGTTATTGATTCCTAGATTTTCAGGCTTTCGACTTTAGGTTACGTCATAGGGTGTAAGATGGTTTCTGGGCACAGGATATAGGATGATGTAGGGGTGGTCAGTTGGGAATTCTGGATTCTAGACTCCTAGATGATTGATATAGGGTTTGAGATGGTTTAACGGTTAAGGATTTAGGATGATTTACACATGACTAGGCCTCGGGGATCGGAGCAATATGAGAGCCAAGGAGACTGAGACAACCGTGCTTACAGATGAGGGTTAGGGTTCCCTCTAGTATTCGCACCATCCTAAGCCCCAACACCTGCAGACGCTTTGGCTTTGGACCCTTAATCGGGCAGCGTTTAAGGCTTGTTGGGTTCAAGGGTCTGATATCGCTTACAGGGACTCCTAATGCTACAACCCGAGAGACCTTTATTCCGTAAAGCCCTGCACCCCGAAGCTCGATGAAACCCTCTAAACACCTTACGGTTAGAGCGAGATTTTGTATGTAAACCTGAACTAAGAAGAACCCACCCCTTTTTAGCCCTTAGAAGCTCTAAGGCAAGTCCGAGGCAGAGGACCGAGCTCCCCACCAGTGAAGACCGCGGCGCCTCCCCAATTCTTGGGTCGTGAGGTTGGGCTCCCGAGACCCATAAACCCAAAGTAGATATAGATATAGATATAGATATAGATAGATAGATAGATAGATAGACAGATAGAGAGAGAGAGAGAGAGAAAGAGAAATACATACATACATATATATATATACATATCTATATCTGTGTTTGTATATATGCATTCTACATATTCGTATGCGAGTATAGAATTTAAAAGGGTCCTTCTAAGGGGGGTTCCATCAGCGTACCCCCTCTATTTTGCCGGGACCCCAAAATTCAAAGAATCGCCGGGTGACCAAAAAGTGCTGCAAACCCACTGCACAGTTGCCGTCAAAGCAGCCATGCAATGCCATGCAGGCTGTCACAATCCACGATCAAAGCGAGGCATCCCGACTTCTGCTCACTCAGTCGCAAACTCAATCGATGACTTTGTCCCGTATTCCGTTTGAAACTCTGGGCCTCTGTCTTTCTATCTCCAGGCGAAGACGAACAGCATGTGAAGACTGCTGAATAAGGTACCGGCTACGGGGCTATGGACCCGACCATTAACAAACGTTGTAACGCTTGCATGGAGTGAGAGCGAAACAAGGATTCCCTCACATCCCCGACTAGATGACCACCAAAGGCTCAACAAAAGTAGGGCTCCTCACGGGAGCATGAAAAGCCGAGTGTCTAGTCTGGAGACTGAACCCGAAGAAGCTACGCAATCGATTGGCCTTCCTAGTGGCAGCTTTCCGTTGCAGAGTTTTGGCTCTTGAGCCCCAGACGGCCAGTACAGGGGCCTTAATAGCCAGAATAGGGGTAGAACTACATTATTATAGACTACGGACTTCAGTTTATTGGAAAGACTGCACTACTTGTATGAAGACCCTAACTGCCCTAACTCTTGGAAGATCAAGCTCTACCAAGGGCGGCACGTCGCTGTGCGAAAGGCAAGGGCATCTCCCGGCAAGGCCATGAGGGCTCCGCGAGGCACTACGTACTCCAAAAAAACCCAGAGACCCAGTAAGCAAGGTTATAATGCTATAGGTATAGGTACAAGTATACTGCTTGCAGCGATACGGAGATACGGAGTCGTTTCTATGAGCACTTGACCTGATGGACACCCAAGCGTCCTTCCAGAGCCTCCGAACTCGCGGCATGCTTGCTTTCATTAAGTCTGCAAAAGCATTACATTCATTGCGCTCTGGCGGTGCTGATGGCTCTCCAGCAAAAGTCCGATGCAAGTCGGGATGGCGTGGAGCTCACTCGACTTTCCCGGTTCCCTAGCTCCATGATTGCATGGCAACTCTACAACCAAGACGGCTGTGGTGGCACTTTCTAGCTACCGAAACATCATAAGAGCAAATGACCCCCTTCACTTCAAATCATGTCCGGAGGTTCTGTCCTCGACAGCTTCTAGAAAGCATGGTCCTGCCCGCACATTTCGTCGGGATAATCTGCAGCGAGAAACTGCGCCAGCGAGATTACTGCGCGATTGAGACGTCGAGTGTAGCTGTGATGCAGGTCACGATTCCCCTAGGCAGTAAGCCTATATGGGCACCCAAGCGCCCTCGCAGCTCTCGCAGGCACCCTCCGTGTCTTGGCTGCAGAGCCGCCGGACCGCTGCTCTCCGGCACGGACACAGTTTGGCTTAAGCTATGGCTATAACTCAAGTTTGACTTTCCAAGTCAGGGTCCGGGGGCGGTGTCATGATCAATGAGCTGACAATGCGCCTATCAAGATTGGACAAGACAAAAAAAGAGAAGACTTAGAGGCACCCAAGCGCCAGTCCTGTTCCCCGGACCCTCCGCTGACTCTGCAATGCCCTAGGTGGCTGGGCTGGCAGAGTCTGCAACTGTAGCAGACCCTCGATCTCCGGCGCGGGCCGCGAATTATCTGCGCTTTCTTTCGAAAGTGAAGAAGCCGACAGCAAGTATATAAAGGTCAGGCAACGTAGTGGACCCTTGATTCCCGATCAGCATGCTTTTCAATGCTTTCAATCACTGTAGCTAACGCTTGGGCACCCAAGTGCCCGGCCCCATTCACCAGACCCTCCGCAGACTCTGCAGTGCCCGTGGCTGGGCCGGCAGATTCTGCAAGTCTGCAGCTGCAGCAGAATGCAGCAGACCCTTGCACTCCGGCGTGGTCCACAACATCTCTACTCACCGTGTATAACATCACATCTGATTCGACGTAAAGGTCCGAGGACAGAGTAGCTGCTTGATCCCCTCCCCTTGAGAATCGGGGAATCTCAAGACCCAAGACTTCCCTCAAGTGATAGTGGGCACCCAAGCGCCCTTACAGCTCTCGCTGTTCCTCGGACCCTCCTACGGCTCAGCGATGCCCTCCGTTCCACAAAACTCGCTATTAGCAGCCTACATCTTAATTGGCTGATTAAAGGCTCTCCGGCCGATCATTTTGAAGCAAGTAGCAAGCTGCTACTCATCCAGTCGGGCGTTTCAGAGCAAGCTGATGCTCCGCAGCGAGGGCGCGTAAAACTATGCCAGGGAGACTACTGCGCGATTGAGACGTCGAGTGCGGCTGTGATGCAGGTCACGATTCCCTATAGGCAGTAAGCGCATGGGCACCCAAGCACCCTCGCAGCTCTCGCCGGCACCCTCCGTCTCTTGAGCTGCAGCAGATCCGACAACAGCCGCCGGACCGTTGCTCTCCGGCACGGACACAGTTTGGCACAAGCTATAACTCAAGATTGACTTTTCAAGTCAGGGTCCCGGGGGGGCGGTGTCATGATCAATGCGCCATCTCATGCGCCTATCAAGATTGGACAAGACAAATATAAAGAAGACTTATAGGCGCCAGTCCCGTTCCCCGGACCCTCCGCCGACTCTGCAATGCCGTCGGTGGCTGGGCTTGCAGAGTCCAACTGCAGCAGACCCTTGCACTCCTGCGCGGGCCGCGAATTATCTACACATTTTTTCATGTCTGAAGAAGCCGACAGGAAGTGAAGGTCCGGCAACGTAGTGGCCCCTTGATTCCCGATCAACGTACTTTTCAATGCTTTCTCGGACTGTTGCCAACGCTTGGGCACCCAAGCCGTCAGACCCTCCGCAAACTCTGCAGTGCCCGTGGCTGGGCCGGCAGATTCTGCAAGTCTGCAACTGCAGCAGAACGCAGCAGACCCTTGCACTCCGGCGCGGTCCGCAACATCTCTACTCACCGTTTATAAAACCACATCGGATTCGACGTGAAGGTCCGAGGACAGAGTAGCTGCTTGATCCCCTCCCCTTGAGGATCGGGGAATCTCAAGACCCAAGACTTCCCTCAAGTGATAGTGGGCACCCAAGCGCCCGTACAGCTCTCGCCGTTCCTCGGACCCTCATTACGGCTCAGCGATGCCCTCTGCCGGGCTGGCAGATAACAGCCTATAGATTGGCTAATTAATTAATCTCCGGCCGATCATTTTGAAGCAAGTAGCAAGCTGCTCAAATTGAAGCAAGCTGCTCCTCCAGTCGGGCGTCTCAGAGCAAGCTGATGCTCCGCAGCGAGGGCTCCCAGGTCTCGCCCTGCTGCAGCGAAGGCCACTGAGCCTCGGCCTCCTGCGGCCATCTTGCAACCCAAGCGGCTTTTGTGGGGGTTGTAGGGACTATAGGAAGACTGTATAATATACCATAAACAAACAAATAAATAAATAAACAAATAAAAAATATATATATATATACATGTGCCTTCATGCAATGGTTTACACGGTTACACGGGTTTACAATCGTTTAAGCACACTTCTTGAGGAACCCCTTGGCCCCTCTTCTAACCTGAGCTCGAGGAATCCCTTGCCCCATCTTTCAACGGGAGCTACGCCGGAATCCTGGAAGAGGCGCAGCGCCAGCGCTTCCGGGCCGTCTGCGCGGGCGAGTGGATTTGCAAGGAACATGTATTGCGGCATGAGGGCTTCTGAAGAGGCTGGTGCAGAGTCAAAATTTAACGTGTCTGTATACTTCCGATGTCATTTGGTGGTGTCCTCGGGGTCTATGATCCACAGCTATGGCTTAAAGTATATGGCGGTTGCAGACTTCTGCATCAGTACACCACAATACCAGCACACTTGAAAGGGACACAACAAAAAACAACAACCTCCGACAAGCAACGAGAAATAGGCTGAACTACAGCAAGCCAAGAAGAACACCCCCATTGTAGAGATCTCGAGTTCGCTTCGACCCACGCGAACTGTGCCTGGCTTCAGCACCTGCGCCGCCGCCATCGCGCAGGGCGCTAGCAGGGCAGCGCGTGCCGTGAGCACTCGGCCTCTGCCACGGCGGAAAGATGCGGACGCACGGCGGACCTTGGCCTCGCCTGTCGAGAAGGCGAAGGCCGCGATTGCCAGACCTGGGCACAATCGTGTCACAGTCGAATTTTCAACGGCCGCTGCCTCTCCCAACCGAGTTATACGTCCACTCTCAGGCGCTTCGGTGCTGATCCTGCTGAAGGGCTCTCTCGTATTTTGCTGGCTGATGAAACGAAAGCCGGGGAGCAGAAGAAGCAGAAGCTCTGCAAGTCGTTGACCTGCACAGGACGGGAAGCGAGATGTTAAGTCTTCACCAGCATGGGGGGGGTGGATGTTTGTGGGCCCGCGAGCGGAACCGAAGTCGCCAGAATCCTTCGAAATTTACGCTGTGGCCCTGTTAAAAGTTTTATGATTTGGTTGCAGATTAGCTCGAGATGCTTGAGTAGAAGCCCTGCTACACCGTACACGCGACACAGATTGTAACACACAAGCTGTCCGGAAGCAACGCCGCCTGGTGTTGGCGAAAGGGTCGGATGGTGGCGATGGCGAGCGAGGTGCACAAGGTGAAGCCCAAGGTGAACTCCAGGCCAATTTCGCTCCGGACGGCCTCGCACACAAGAGCCCGAGGTGGGAAAGAAACACATTTTCGGGGTTTCACTGTGGGTTCTTGGGGGGTCCTCGCGCGAAAGCCTTGGAGGGTCTTCGGACCAATTTCCGCCAAGGCGCGGCCACCAAAGCAACGGCCACGATCCTCATGGCCTGCAGGTCCGACTGGGCTGTTGCGCGACTACAACGCCTATAAAATTAAAGTTAAAGCAAAATCAAACTCTCAGGAATGCTATCCTGGTTCCCGAAGCAAGGTCCGCAGGCGAGTACAGGCGGTCAAGACTATTGATGTGCAGTTGACGTGGAGAAAACGCTTGCTGTCTAATTCGGTATGTATACGTCTCTTGATTAACGGCAAGTCAAAAAGGCGAAAGGATTCCCTGGATTGGTTCAACAATCAAGATTGAAGCGAGCGGCGATCTCGAACCACACGTTTTGGCACGCTGCCTCGGCAGCCCAAGCACTCCATCTCTCTCTCTCTCTCTGCCCTGTGTGGATCAATCTACATTCATCCATCTTTCTCTGATGCACTAGAATTTACTTTCTGAAGTGGTCTCAGGCACATATTTGACGAAGAGCTCCTTTGCACCGGCCACGATTCCTGAGACGCAGATGCCATGCCCGCGTGGTCTGCAAACACACTATTGCAAAGAACTTCTGCATGCCTCTCTCAC
>CAJNJA010008026.1:0-13852 GCA_905231915.1 Symbiodinium necroappetens
TCTTCCGCCAGCGGCTGCTGCTGCTGTGGGGGTTCGCCGTCGTGCTGCTGCTGTGGTGCGAGGCTTGGTCCCTGCTCTTGTCTTGTTCCCACTATGGGGTCCGCAGCGAGGTGCTGCAGCGAAGCTCGCAGCCGTTGCCAGGCGTCATCTGTGTTTTGCTGTGGGCTCTCTGCTGCCGCTGGCTCTCCATGCTCCAGGTCAGCCCCTTGTGCGGGGTCCCCTGCCGTGGCTGCGCTCGCCGCGGGTGTCACGGGTGGGTCTCGGCCGTAGCCGAAAACCTGTCTGTAGAGGGCTGTCGGCCGTGAGTGACGGAAGTCTGCTGGTGGTGGTTGCCGGGGCTTGGGTGGTTCCTCCTTCGGCGGATCCTGGGGCTGATTCCCCGCTGCTGCTGCTGACCAACCATGCTGTTGGGTCCCCTCGTGCCTGAGGTGTGCTGGCGGCGGCTTGGGATGCGGCGCCCTGTGCTGTTGGGGGGCTCCTGGTGGCTTCTGCTGGCCTTGCGCTGCAGGTTTGTCGGGTTGGGCAGGGGGTTGCTTGACGGGTGGGTCGGCGGCCGCCGTGCCTGCATGGGCCTGGGTGGGTGGTGCCTTGTACTTTGCAGGCGATAGCCGTCCGGGTGCTTGCGGTGGGGCCTTGATCCCGCTGCGGGGCAGTGTTGCTACTGATGTCGCTGGGCTGCTGTGCCCCTGCTGGTGCTGTCTGTTGCTCTCTCTCTCTCTCTCTCTCTCTCTCGCTCCCTCTCTCTCTACTACTTCCCTCTTAGATGAAATGGAAGCTCCGGCTCGCGAAGCCAGACAGCTCGCCATCGCAAGAAGCAGACAAATAGAAGACAACTGTTTAGGGGTTTAGGGTTTAATTACGGACACGGGGTTGAGGATGGTTTCGGGCAGGTTTAGGATTTTACGGGTTCGGTCTTCAGGGTTGGGTGGGTTTGGCTTCACCAGGAGTCTCGCAAAGCCCTCTGCAGTTTTTTTGTATGGCCGCCAGTTTGGCTGCAGCCTCCAGCAGCAAGTGCACGACTTCATCGCACCCATTCACAGAAACTGCTTTCAAGTCAGCCCTGAAGTCCACAGCAACTCTCCCTCGAAACCCCGCTGTTTTTGCGACCTTTTTTGGTGCCGCCAGGAGACGAACGCTTTTCGACTCTCGGGGTGGTTTGGTGGCTTTGAGGTTGCAAGTTGTCGGCTTTCAGGGCTCTCACCGTGGTTCTTTTCGTAGGTTTGGGGACTGTGTGGCCTTGCGAGTTGTAAGGTCGGCAAACTTTATTCGGGACCTCGGAAGAGGCCGGCAGCTTCTTCGAGTCCAGCGTGGTCAGCTACATCTCATCTTGGAGCACACGTTCGCGAGCGCCGCAAGCGTAGATGCCCCAGGGGACCGCCAACGTTACCAAGGGGGTTACGGGGACCGTCAACCTTAGGAAAAAAATTACGGGCCTCCAAAAATGTGAACAAAAATGTGCACGAGCCAAAAATGTGATTTTGGAAGGTGGAAAAAATCGACCTGAACTGTGCCAGAAATGTGCATGGATATGTGCACCAAATATGAGATTCTGGCAGAAATGTAACAAAAATGCACAAACAATGTGAACAAAATGTGGTCTGAACTGTGCCAACACATATGGCTGGTCTAACAGCCGCTATAGCCTTTCTAGTTTTTTTACTATGTATGTATTTTGGGTACATTCTTGTGACATTATTTTCACGTGCTTGGTTTCGCATTGCATCCACATATTTTGGACTGGATACTTTCGTTTTGCATTCAGATTTATTTTTCCTGGTTCCCGGATTCTTGTAGAAGTTCAGAGCCATAATACTGGGGTCCTTCCCCCCCACTCCGGGTTGTCTCAGCGGGGGTTGGGGATGTAGGTGTTGTTGCTGGCAGAGTTTGTTCGGGACTACCTGAATCCAACCGTGAGAACGCCCAACTTGACGAGTGCGTGCGTGCGTGGGCGTGCGTGGGCGTGCGTGGGCGTGCGTGGGCATGCGTGGGCGTGCGTGGGCGTGCGTGGGCGGGCGTGGGCGGGCGTGGGCGGGCGTGGGCGTGAGCGGGCGTGGGTCGGGGTGGGCGTGTGCAAGTGCGCGTGCGCGCGAAAGCACTCCTGTCGCCCACACCAGAGACTATCAGAAATCTTCACAATGCAATCAGCGAGGCAACTCGATTCAAGCACAAGGAATGCCAGTCCTCGCATCATCGTCATGAGAGAGACAGTCGCGAGGATGATAGAGTCATCATAGCAATGATACTAACGATGATACGACAGCTTTTGAAATGATACCCGCGACTCCCATAACGATCACCCTGATCTCAATAACTATCAGCCGATTATGACAATGTGATAACACCGCTGACCAGGATGACGGGATAATGAAGACAGACGGATTCTGAGTATAAGGATGGTCACGATAGGAAAGTGCAGGACATCTGGCCGAAAGCTGTGATGATGACGATAATGTTGCTGTTGATGTTGATGTTGATGATGACACGCATGCTGCCAGCGACCATAAGCACAATCATGACAACAATGAATCTGAAGACAATGATGAAACTGAAAACTGATGATAGGAGCCCACTTACTTAGTTTGTAAAACCTGAAAGTATGCCAGGGTAGACCCCAAAGCATTTCAGACCCAGAGTCCCAAGGACCACGATTGGCCCTACAGCTCTCTCAGGCCCAACCGAGATTTACGTGCTTGTTCGTGTCTGTCTGTGTTGCTTGATGTCCGCTGTTCGTAGGTTGCAGAACACTCCTGGCCGGAACTGGGTTGTCCAAGCTCAAACTGCGGTCCTTGCTGCCGGGATTCCCGATGTTCAGGATCCATCACAGAACCACCATCCCCATATTCGTGGTACCTCGGACTGGCTGAGCAACCAAGTGCGGTCGGTCTCGGCAAGCCGTCTACAACAAGGCAGGCCACTCCATGCTTCGAAGGGCGACAGCACGTCGCCCCAGCAGCCCCCAGCCTTGGCAGCATGCTAAAAATCACGCTACAAAGAAAGGTGTACAGCCACTAAGACAACAGTAGAGATAGCCTTGGGGCGACCTCGCGAAGCCTGTCCGCATATTGTGCAACCGGCAAGTCGAGATTCCTATTATGGAGGATCGAAGCGAAGCCATTAACGCCATAAGCCGTTGCTTAGGCCCCTTCGTTGACAGCAACAGTGCAGAGCACTTGCGTACAATTCGCTTCACCAAGGCGGTCGGACACGAAGAAGCGCGGCTGGTGCCTCGAAGAGAGCGGAGCTGAGAGCTAATGCTAAGCTCAGGACGCTCGGAATCTTCTGCCCTGCAGGGTCAAAGCCAAAGCAGACTGTCGACTCGCAGGCCGCGGCATGCCGCGGCCGCCTGCCTGGCCTGGCCTCATGCGCGCAGTAATTGTCTCCTCCAGCAGCTGCAGGAAGGCGCGCTCGTCGTTGCTCAACTGTGCAGTCACCTGCAGCCCACATCGAATTGGAGTAGAAAGTGTTGCCTTGCGAGTGCATGCCAGAGCCCCAAAGGGGTCCCAAAGCTCGAAAGAGCATGGAGCTCGGCAGTCGCTTCGCCTCCTCACTATGCAGGTACAGGACACGGTGCTGGCCAAGTCGGTGGAGGGCTGCCTCCGCGGCTTTGTGGAAACTCACCTCTAGGGGTGGGGACAGTCTGAGAATGAACACAACATGACAACAACACGATGTGTTGTCAGCAGGACTCCTCCGAGTGAGCGAAGATGTCGACCTCGCCCTCATCTCCAGCATCTGCGGAATCTTGCATCAACAGTTTGGAGCCCAGAGTATCCAAATGATGCACCTGCTCCTGCATCCAAGCAGCATGCACGACCACACATGTCGTCATGCCAACCCAAGGGTGTCACCTTGGTCCCCCATGGTCCTCTGTGAGGAGCATCGGCAGCACAGCCGCTTGGGTGGCTTCGGCTTCCATCCGCGTCAGGCGCAGCGGCGGGATGCCAGAAGACCAAGTGGCGATATCCTCGCTGTTGAACTTTCACACTGCAAACTTCGGGCCACCGCCCCTTTGTGTCCTGTCCAAATGGTGGCACCACGAAGACGCCCCAGCCTTCAGTTGAACAAAATTGCTCATGCTTGCGTTGCAAGGTGTCACAGTTTACACAAGCTGCTGCAAAGCTGCGCTCCAAGTCGCGGCAGACCGGCCAGTCCAGTTCGTTTGGGTCAGCAAAAAGCGCCTTCGCACATCGCTCCAGCTCGTCACTTCGTTCCAAAGCTTGCGCGAAACTTCTTGCAGACATCAACACGTCTGGCTCGTTGAAGTCAACCGCAGAATCCAAGGACCTTGATGTATTCAGTTGAAACCCCGCGCAGAGTGAAGGGTGAGCTTAGAAGGCCTTATCGCAAATCGCAAAAACGCTTGCGATTTGGACTCGCAACCTCCACATCGCCTTCCAATTGCTTGTGGACATGTGCCTAAATCGCAAATCGCACGATTCGGGTTCTGAGCTGCGAACTCCAAATCGCCGGCTAAGTTGCTTATGCGTTGCTTATATGTGGGCGCTGCGCTTGTGAGCCTCTGCAAAGAGCCTTGCTGCTACTTGCCCAAGCCTGGTCAAGAAAAAAACCCTTGCAGCCCGTGTCCTCTCTGCAGCTTACAAAACCACATTCCAACTCGCTAACGATTCGGGCTCCGTGATTTAGATCTAAATCGCGTACGATGTTAATCGCTAGCGATTTTCCCATCTAAGCAAGGGTGCCAGGCCGCTAGATACGCTTGCAAGGCAATCTCTGAATCCGACTGTTGCATAGACACAGATGTCACATGGCATCCCCTCACCGCCGTGGTTTTTGCTTCGTGTCGGACGCACAACTGTGGGGCTCTGCGGGCAAGCCAGAAAGAATCGACTGCACACATCAAGTCTTCACTTAGCACGCAGCTTGCTTCGCTTGGTCAAGGGAGCTGCGAAGAGTACGAATGAGAAGTAGTGGATGGGAAACACCATAAAACAAACTTTGCGCTTCTAGTGCCCTACCTCTACAACCTAGCCCATTGACGACAACGAGGCTACAGTACGAATGCGACAGCGGTGGAACCGAGGGCTGGCGAAATCTTGACAGTGCAGATCCCCGCCACACCAAGGAGGATTCTCCACTGAGGCGGCTGGCAAATCAATCCGTCTTTGGAGTTGTTCGCCCGTCCCCGGTGAGAACCCGGTGCTAGAAACATTTTTTGCTGGAATCGGGTCGAGCTGGCGATGAGGGCGGAGGTATGTGATGTAACGCTCAAAACTGCGGACCGGTCGCCAACACGGCAAGAGATGTTCGTGCGACATGCTGACGGTCGACACGGAAGGCGATGACTGGCTATGGCCTGACAAACGCCATCCTGACGAAAGGAGCTTCGAAACACTCTTTCTTCTCTTTAAGGAGCCCCTTCTGGGGGCCATCTTGAAGCTCGACGAGCTGACGGCTTTGTCTTTCAGAAAAGCATAGCGAAGCGAGCAGGGGCCAAGATGGGCCAAGCCTTCACGCGCGTCGCAACACTGCGTGCTTCAGGTATCACGAAACCATTGAGAGTGCTTCAGTTTGTGCTCGTCGTATCCGAGTTGATTGCGGACACTGTCAAGACACCGGGATTGAAAGCTGTCGTGGACAGGAGCGGAGCACATGCGCTTGTGAACCCGGCAAAGCCAAAGCATGAAGGCAGAAGAAGCATGAAAATGGCAGAAGTACCGAACTCTTCAGTCAAAGTCAGGAGGCTCAACGCAGGTGACCAAGCGCAGCTGTCTTGATGAGCCTTCTCGCCACTCCTGCAAGCAATGGCTGAAGCATCAAGGCTGACAGGTTGGCGAAGAAACCCTCGCCATCCCAGCCCAGGCCTCGTGCAACCATCTCGACAGCCTAACGAGGCCGTGTGCCGTAAGGAACACCAGCGCACATGTCGCAGCAGGCAGGGATTGAAACTCCTGAACAGGATCTTTGAACTTCTGCTACTTGCATGCCTTTCGCTGCAGTGTGATGTGAAGGAACTTCAACGTCCTGCTCGGCCGAAAGTCCGCCGAGCGTGCCCTGTCAAATTCTACGGTTTCCAGGTGTCTTTTCTGTCTCTCGCTACTTGGCAGCCTCTGCTTGAATTGCTGCATGAAGAGGCTTCGCGAAGGCTGTGTTGGGGCTTCGAATTTCCACTTTCCCATATAGCTTCTCACCGTCCATGGCAAGTAATCTCACATAGTAGGGCTGGACCTCGCACTTACTTTCCTCACGAGCCACCCCCCCTGCAGAATTTGACTGTTCTCCTTCCCCTCAATTTCCCTAAATCTAGAAAGCTCATGCCCCGAAAAATCCATCCACAAAGAAGCGCAAACGAAAATCATGATGTGTGCTGTATGGCGTCATCCGCCAGTCTACAACGGTGGGTCAGCACGTCCACTGACCCGGAAACACGAAGTGACACTTGACGCTGAATGACCTGCATTGCCCCAGACCCATACCGCCACGACTGCTGCTCTTCCCATCTTTGCACCAAACTCTCAGTTGCCTTCCAACAGCTTGTGCTTGCGCTACCGGCTTCCTGTGTGCATATACAAAGTTGCTGGGTCCCGTGTCGTGGTAGCCGGGGCATGCCCAAGACAACCTTTCCGTTTCACCGTTCATGGCATCGACGGAGCGAATTCCTGAACATGGCTCGAGCGCTCGGAATCGGGGCCTGAGGAAGCTGCAGAAGGTCGCAACGAAGAAACGTGCATCTCTCCTGAGCAAAACTCCGACTCCACAGCGTGATTCACTGCTCGTGAGGAGTGCCACTTGCCATGCTGTCGCATAGCGCAGGAAATCGCTCTGCCAATCCGCTTCAACTCTGATTTCTGGTCCTCGACATTAGCTTCCCTGGCACGCTGCCGTGCAGCTGTGATGCACCTCACAGTCACAGGACATGTGCTGTGGAGCCCATGGGGCCCGCTGTGGGGCAAGAAGCGCAGGAGCATGCTCCGACTCAGGCTTCACGACATCTTGGCACACAATGCGAGTGTCTGCATCCGGGCTGAAGGTGTTCCCTTGCTCACAGAAGATTCCTACAGATTAGAGCCTCAATGGCCAAGCCAAGGCTCCACACTTATGACTGCGTTTAGCCGGTTCAGCCCATGCCCAAACCACGGTAAACACAGGAACATCCTGATTACGAAGTATTCCAAAGGCCAAACGCATTCCCAGGGGCGGGCCGTCGATGTCCAGCCCTACGCAACGGCAGCCACAGCGACGAGCTGCCTGTCCGAACTAAGACTTAAGAAGGCTGGAGTACCGGCGAGTCGGCGAGGGTTTGTGCGGGGCACTGCCAGCGACGACTAACAATTGAAGCGCCAGCAATCCCTTCTCCCTTTCATTAAACAGCCCCTCTAACAATAAACGCGCTCTGAGGAATCCACCTGTAAACATACCCGCCGTTTAAGCTTAAAGCCACTTTGGATTACAGGTCGTTTCACGTGCAAGAGTAAAAGCAAGAGCAGGAGCAAGATCCATTCAAAGTGGCAGTAGAGACAAAAACACCCTACTAATAAAAGCACTGTTCGAGTTCCATTGACAGTGCCCACACATTTAAGACTAGAGGGGCGGGATGAGTCGCGGCATCGGAAACGGCCGCAATAGGATTGGCAGTTGCGGCACAGCAGCACCAGGAGCCGCAGCGGAAGGGAACCGCGGACAAAGACATCTCGGTAGGAGGGGGTCTGAGAGGCCCCGGCCTGTTATCCGAAGACAAAGCTCCACGCGGCTGAGGTCTACAATAAGATGAATGTCGAAACGTCGAGCTTTCTCGAAGCCCACAAGGACGAGCACACTGCAGACAGCGGTAGCAACAGTACCGCTGGCAACGGCAGTGAAAGGTTTAAGAGGGGCCAAGAGTGGCGGAAACAACAGCAACAGCAGTTCCATAGCAGTAGCGTTAGCAGTAAGAGTGCGATAGCAACAAGAGTACTAACGATATTGCAAGCTGCAAAAGGAATACCCAAGCGGGTTGGGTGGCCTCGGGGAGGATTGCGCCCTACCATAAACTCAGTGGATTTCAACACGTCACCTGCCCAGCATCTGCATTTTAGGCCCACCCCGTGGACCAATCACTCGGAAAAGGCTGATTTTTCATCCAGGGTAGGGTCGCATTTGTCTGAAGCCGCTGAGACTTCCTAATGAATCAAAACTCCAGCCCAGTCTTCACAGGCGCTTTCCCAAACAATTGGAGTGAAGCTTCCGATATAAACTTGTGCAGTCACCTCGGCTCACTTCGTCCGACACAAAGGTGCTGCATGTAGGTCCAGGTGCCTCAATGAGTACCACGCCATCGCCGCACCCCAAGTCCCACAGGACGTCCTGCGAACGCAGATCAGCATCTGCCCAGATTCACACAACAGGAATAACCGCCCATCTACCATCAAATGAAATCAAACGGCATAGCGGTGTCTCCTCCGGACCGAGCCGAGCGGCCTGGTGCGGGGGATTACGGCAAGAAGCGATGCTTGATCTTGCTTCAACGGCACGATCGGCACGTGGCTACCCCGCAGGCCTGCAAGACGTAAGGAATGCGTCCAGCCGCGCACGGCACAAACGGCGACACTGAGAGCGGGCCAAAGGCACTGTCCTTGCAGCTGCGAATGTATTGGAGGCCCTCATGCGAAGGCTGTGAAGTGCAGTGAAGTGCTGTTTGATGCTTGCCGTTCTCGCTCATTCAAAATCGATCGTCGTGTTGTGTATTGCCGACCTGTCACATGCGAACATTTTCAGACTGCCCTCCATCCTCGGAATCTGCGAACTGCTGCAGATCCTCCAGTCTTGACAGCACATACCTCAGTGGCATCCAACGAGTTCAACAGCGGTCCAACAAGCTTGCATCATTCTTCATTCTGCATCTTGCACGGTCTTGCACGTTCTTGCATTTGATGGCATTGCTGACAGCCTGGTGAAGTCCCATCTCCCTTCCTAATCAAATCTGCCCTGGTTGCTTCCTAAGCAATGCTGTTTGCTCATCTTCGCAGGCATCCACCATGGGCGAGATGCACGTCGACTGTGTTCGATGAGCTGTCAGTAAGCCTAGACTACTCGTTGTCGACCGCGCCTCCGGTGAACAGCACTTAGCCTAGCGGATCCTAGTGGCCTGGCCTGCCAAGATCGAAGTGCTCGGTCAACCAAATCTACTCCACAGTCCAAGTCTTGTAGCTCCAGGGCTGCATGCGTCGTCTAACTTTCATGGCCAGAGTGTGGCGGCCAGTGCTTGAGCCACGGCAGGATTGAGAAAAGATACCATTTTTCTGGTGACCGGCTGGTCTGACGAGCAACATTATACAGACTCTCCTTGTGCAAGACCTGAGCTCCTTCATCTTTGGATCCGAATCCAAATGTGCACCTGCGAGATTCGGGCTAAACAAAGCAAAGGCGACACGTTCCAATTACTGAAACTGTTTTTCTTCACATTCCACCACGCGACGCAATCTCGCTGACCAGGCTGCCGAGAGTCCCTGATAAAGCTTACGAGCCCAACGAATTGAGGGCAAACCGTGCAAGTTTGGCAAACTCCGCCGCAGCAGGAGTGCCTTATTATATGCCTGTATGCTCGTTACAGTCCCAGAGACGACTCGAGTCGAAAGCAAAGTCTCATTGAGGCGGTGGCTGCGTGTCTTCACCACCAAAGCCGGATTCGCCTGTCCCAACCGCAACGCTGCAATGAGTCAACCGCAACGCTGCAACGAGTGTCGACCGGCCAAAAAAGCTCGGAACCGTAAAATGCATCCGGCATCGATGGCAAGTGACAGCCAAAGCAAGTTGTCTTTCTGTTCTTCCGTCCTCCGCCATGCCTGCCGGCTGCCTGCGGAGGGTACCCATTGATGCTTCCAAGGAATTCTCCAGTTGCACTCAGGCAGATACAATCAGGCAATCCACTATGAGAGATTCAAGAGCCGCTATGTGGGGCTAGAAATGTCCTCTCCCTCATATCCCTCATGGCTCGTATACATAGAGTGCATAGAGGAAATACTTAGACCTTACCAAGCCGTCATGCGCGATCTGTGCCCACAGTTCAATTCACACGCTCTGAGCTTCTGGCGCCAGGTCACGCTTCCCAACACACTTTCGGAGCTTTCCGCGCTTGCCCCACAACAAGCCCTGCCCTCTGTTTGTATCTGCAAGTCTTCGTCTTAGAAACACCCTGTTGGAACAAACGAGTTCATGCCGGCCTTGAGCCGAACTGTCGCGGCAGTCTCTGAGCTCACCGTGCAGAAGACTCAAGTCTCGCAAACTTTTGCAAACGTGGCAATGGCTGTTTTAAGATCGCTCGCCTGCCACCTGACGGCGTTCCAAGAACCTACAAAGGGTCACACCCTCTGAGTTTCAATGCCATCAGCCCTCAGCATCAAAGAAAAGCTGTTGCCGCGACACTTGCTCGTGCGGCAGTGTGACGCGATTGAATCAAGCGTCTTTTTTGTTGTTCCGACCAAAACCAGACCACTCAAAGATAAGAAAATGCAGCAGCTTAGCAACCACATCAACATTGACTGAGTCCCCGATGAGCTTGTAACCTCGGATGACTGACCGAGAAGTCATGGCTGAGGCATGTCATGGACGAAGCACACAGGGCACAACTGCTGGACCGTTCTGTCGTTCTGCCACGGGGGGTCCAGCAAACACGACACAAGTGGCCTGAGGTCTGAGTGGTTTAGCTTCATCCAGGTCACGCTGGCGTGGGGTGATTGTTGATGGGAAGCAAAAGCTGCAAGGAAATCCGGCGATCTGGAGCAGCTCTCGAGGTGTGAAGTACCTGCAGCTCCATGGCTCGACGTTGTCGTGTGCTTCACTGTTTTCACTGAAGCCTCGCCTCACAGGCTCTCCAGGCATCACAAGGCGCTTCACTCGCCCACCAGGCAGCAAAACCGGCCGACACCATGCTTCTTCGCTGTCGTCACTGTCGCCTTCCAGCATTTCAAGCGACTCTGCAGGATTCTTCATGCGAAGGAACGCATCGCGACGCCTGGGAATGCGTCGTCCTTGGCCAGAAGCGGTCCAAATCGATGAGCTTCGAAACAGGCAGTGGTGTAGCCTGCGCACACACTCCAAAACGCGGAAGGAGACTGGAATTTTGGAGGGGGGAAGGTTAGTCCAGGTTTCTCCAGGATGTGACACTTCAGACGCGTCACTGACGCTTCAGTCTTCGGCTCCACTCCGGGGCCGGGTCGGACTTTGTCGAGAGTATTTTTCCGGAGTTCGTATGCGACGGTGGACGACAAAGCCAAGGACCGCTGCCCGCGACGCTGATGCGCAGTGCATGGCGCGCAGCCTGCCGTGAAGGTTGAGGAGCTTGTGCTCGCAGGAGTCACCACCTCGCACATCAGCCAGAAAACATGCGGACCTTGAGACTTTCTCAGAAGAGACTGGTGCGACGCAGCGAAGACGTAAATATCGTGCCCTACATTGGCCGTGCATGCCGTGCTAGCTTGCGTACTTGCTACCTGTCCTCGGCACAGCCTGCTGGGTTTGTAGGGTCCAAAGCCGCCTCCCAGCGCTGACTTCGAGCTTCCAGGAGTTCAAGCACCCGCATTGGAACGCCGCAGGTTTCTAAATCCAAGTCCTGCCGAAAGTGCACCAAAAGGGCGAGACGGTGTAGCTCTGTGCGGCCGTTCGCGTGACTAAGAAGGCCTGGCCTGGCAAGCGATGTCCTAGCTGCCTGCTGGCCTACGGTGCTGCCCTCAGTGGGCAACTGTGCTGAAAGACACACTGGGAAAACTTTAAGGGCATGAAACCCGGCAGTTTGCGGGCCGGGTCATGTCGAGTGCCGTGGCATTGCGAAAGACTCTAGGATACTCTGCGACTCTACGTTCGACGCCCCACGCCGAAGCAGCAATTCCGCTCGACATGCACTCAACACACTCACGGGAAATCCTATATGCAGCCACCACATCCCACTACAGATTTCTCTGGACCAGCCGCTCCTCATCTGGTTCCAAATACTCCGCCAAGGGCCGTGAAGCCTCTGGAAAAGCCGCTGCGCCAGGGAAGTCCTGATGCAGTCGGTGCATGCTGCCGACACGAGTCACGAGATCGTTTTCCCCGGATGCTTCAACATTCCTGGAAGACAACCATTCTGCAGATTCGACCCTGTCAGAAGAGGTGCATGCGCTTTCGAGAACCCTCATGACGCGCGTTGCGGAGCAATCACAGAATTCACGGCTCGAGAGCTACCGACATTGACATTGAGAACAGTTGGGATTGATTTCGCAAAATCAACACCTGGGGTTGAACGGTGACGGACCGAGTGCTCCGTCTCCTTTTCCAACTCCGGTTTCCCGGGCTCCGCGGTCTCCGCGGTCTCCGCGCTCCGTCGGGCGAGGAGGTAAATGCGCGGCCTTCTGTTGGGGATACCTCAGAGACTCTTCAGAGAGAGGTAGAGAGCTTGAGAGATTCTCTACGGCACACACGATGCATGCAAAGTTCTTTTATGCAGGATGCACGAAACTCGTCAGCACAATGGCACACCTAAGGTGTACATTGGCAAAAATCGATGCCATGTGTCTGTTCATCGAATACAGAACACTTTGGACCATCGAAAGCGAATCCCGCCCGAAAGAGGAAGCAGAGATCCGAAACCCACGGGCGATGATGAGCGTCTGGGCGACACTTCCATGTAAGCCCAGTGGACTCAGAGTAGCACGAAGCCCAATGAGTACAGCCACACTCCCGTCATAAAAGAAGAGGGTGGGCAGGGCGGGAGAAAGATCGTCTGCAGCTGGTCCTCAAAGAGAGACACAGCTTAAGCCGAGATTTAGCAGTGCGTGTAGTGCCTCAAGAATAGAGCCTTCTAGACCCAAACCAACCAGGCCATGCTACAGAAGGTGATCAATTCTCTACGGCACACACGATGCATGCAAAGTTCTTTTATGCAGGATGCACGAAACTCGTCAGCACAATGGCACACCTAAGGTGTACATTGGCAAAAATCGATGCCATGTGTCTGTTCATCGAATACAGAACACTTTGGACCATCGAAAGCGAATCCCAAGGTTCCCAATGTTTCGTGAATGGATGGACTGGGAAGACGGGCTACGGAGAGAGCCCACCCCTGGGCCACAGTCCAACTATCAGCAATCCCTTCCCTAGACAGCCCGTCGGATGGATTGGAATCCGAGTTAATCCATTCTACCCAGAGTCTGGCTTCGAGCTGAAGAAGAAGAAGGGCTGAAAGCTGAACGATAGCATCGACATCTGACGACGAGCTGCTACCACGAATAATTGCAGCTGCCGCGGCTTCGTTGTCCACGAACCATATCAGATCTTGACCTCGAACCACGTGAGGTAAGTTGAACGGGACCAACAAAGAGCAGAAAGCCTCAGCAGCAAAGATCTGCGTCTCACGCGGTTCCCAAGCTGCGATCCACTCCGGTGGAACCGTAACTGCTTGACCTACGGCTGGTCCCTGAGGAGGAAACACAACCCAACCACACTTCGCAATCCCATTCTCAAAGCTGGCATCCGAGTAGATGACAGTAGGTCTACGTGGAGGTTGCAAGATGTTCAAGTGTCTGATGGGTGCTCGTCTGGAGATCGCAACCAGCAACCGAAGCTCCCGCACTTGTTCCAAAGACAAAGTGCGATCACCATCCTTAGAGTATTGACGCTCTTTGAGAAACCTCAAAGCCAAGCGGCCACATTTCCCGTGCAGGAGTGAACCTGTCCACCCAGCTTGACCCCGAAGCTTTGAGGCCTGAGCCGGGGAGAGCTGGCGGGTCTCAGAGGCCAATTCAACAGCATCTTGCAACTTCTGCATAGAGGCATGGGTGGGCCCGCATGTAACGATGCCATCGTCGAAAACAGATGAGAAGTCAAACGATGCCCCCAAGTAGCCAAAAGAAGGTCGCGGGGGTTGGGTCTTCTCAGGAGC
>CAJNJA010008027.1:0-15731 GCA_905231915.1 Symbiodinium necroappetens
GTTTAGGGCATTTAGGGCGTTTAGGGTTTAGGGCCTTTAGGGTTTAGGGTTTGATTCCGGACGCACCGCAAGATCCCCTGCCCGGGCCTGAGGCGGCCGGTTACAACCACGTAGACAAGCACGGCGTCGGGGCCTTGGGTTTAGGGTTTAGGGTTTGGGGTTTGGGTTTAGGGTTTAGGGTTTAGGGTCTAGGGTTTAGGGTTTGGGGTTTAGGGTTTAAGGCTCATGGGCGTCGGGGCCTTGGGTTCAGAGTTTTGGGCTCTTGAGTTCAGTGTTTAGGGTTTAGGGGTGATGGGGGGTAAGATAACTAGAGGCCTTGGGTTCAGAGTTTTGGGCTCTTCCTGGACCCCAAAGAACCTACCTTTTTAGGGCTCCTTCTTATGATTTCCTTGTACAAGTCCTTAAGAAAGGTAGGTTCTTTGGGGTTAGGGTTGGGTTTATGTAAGATAACTAGAGGAAGGCTTTGGGGGAACATGATCTTGTAGTAGAAGTAATATAGCGACTATAAGCGATCATCAGTGCTAGTTATAGTAGAAGTAATATAGGGACTATAAGCGATCATCAGTGCTAGTTTGGGGGCTTAGGGTTCGGGGACGAAGATGCCGCGACGGAAGCTGAGATCTGCGGATTGGGCTCTAGGATTCCCCTAAACCCTAAACCCTAGACCGTGGAATTCAGGGATTGGGATAGATGTAGCGGGTTGGGGCGGGCAGTTGAAATTTCGGGGGTGGGGGATTTGGGTCTAGGATTTAGAGTTTAGGGTTTAGGGTTGAGGGTTTAGGCCCTAAGCCCTAAACTCTAGGGTGTAGGGATTGGGACGTGGAGGTAGGGGTTGGGAGTCCAAGACGAGGATTTCGAGGTTGGGATTCTATGGATTTGAGGATTTGCTGGATTCAGGAGCTTACTTTTAAGTTGCCAAAACAAGGATCTGTAGTAAACAGTATGGTTTCCCACAAAGTTTAAGCCCTAAGCCCTAAACCCTAAGCTCTTTAACAAGAGCTCAGTTTGGGGCTGAGACGGTTCAAGGTGATGGTCCGGGGCCCCTGTGCGGCAACGCACGGAGCCCCCGGCACCAGTCTCGGGGCTTTTGGGGTTTAGGGGTTTAGGGTTTAGGGGTTTAGGGTTTAGGAGTTTTGGGTTTAGGGTTCAGGGTTTAGAGTTTTAGGGGTTTAGGGTTGAGGGGGGTTTAGGGATTTCGGGTTTAGGGTTTAGGGGTCTAGGGTATAGGGGTTTAGGGTTTAGGGTTTCGGGAACCCTAAAGCCTAAACAGAGAACGGAAATTAAGTTTTCGGGGCTCAGGCTGAGGGTTTAGAGGTTTTGGGAAAGCAGAGGACGGACATTGGATGTATTGGGCTTAGGGTTCCAGGGTTTAGAACTTTCGGGGCCTAGGAACTCAGAGATTACATCTAGTACCCGCCAAGTAGCACTAGGGTTCCTTCCGTGTTGCAAGCATCCATAAACCCTAAACCCTAAACCTTAAAGGGCCCTTAAAAGAAGGTGCCCCTAAACAGTCGAGGCAACCCCAAAGCCCGAACGCCACCCAGGCCTCCAGAGTCGTTCGGGTCCTCCCCTAAACCCTAAGCCCTAAACCCTAAACCCCTAAGCCCCTAAACCCTAAGCCCTACATTTTAGGGGTTTAGGGTTTAGGGTTCCTTGGTTTAGGGTTTAGGGTTTAGGCCTAAGCCCTAAACCCTACATGAGGGGCTGTCAGACCCTACTACCCCAATCCGCCAATCCAGGAGCATGATCTCTTAGCAACAGAGAGGCCTGAATGGCTCGAATGGGGTGTTCGGTGTACGTTTATTCGTGATTATTCTTTAAACCCTAAACCCTAAACCCTCAGCCGTAAACCTTACGTACACCGCCAATGTCCAAACCAGGTGGAGCTCACGCGCAAGCAGCGCGAAGAGTTGGAGAAGCCGGGAGCCCTTGGAGATTGATTTAGGGGTTTGGGGTTTAGGGTTTAGGGTTTGGGGGGAAAGGGTTTCGGGTTTAGGGTTTAGGGTTTCGGGTTTGGGGTTTAGGGTTCTTACGACCAAGGCCCTAGAGCTATGGTATTTTCGACAGCGTCTTGAGACGAGTTGGGTTTTGGAGCATATTCTACTATATAAGCGTAAACCTCATCATAGGGGCCTGAAAAACAGAATAGGATTTTGGGGGGGGCATATTATGCTCTATAAGTATAACAAGCAGTCCATAAAATGGCATTGGTAGTTATCTAAGCCGCTGTTCCATCACATCTCGGAGTCTTTTTGAACGTGACAGGTCTGAAAGCCGCTCCCTGCAATACCACCGCACGCGCCGCCAGAAACCCCAAGCCCAAGCGGTTTCGAACCTTGCAGCACCTAGCCCAAAAGTCCTGCAAATGAAGCAGAGGCTTACAGCATTCGGACACAGTAAGCCCTAAAAGCCCTAAAGCCCCAAACCCTCAACCTTAAACCCCAAAAAGCTAGAAACCCAAAGAAGCACCGTTGGCAAAGGCAGGCTGCTCGCCGCCGGTACGAGGAACTCCACAAGGTGAGCCAGGGTTTATCGTTTTGCCTTTCTACGGCTTCCTGATTCCTGTAACGGTTCTTAGATGCATCAAGAGGATGAGGATGTAGGATTTTTGGGGCACCGGCAGCCTGCACGAGTGCGCCCTGCAGCTAGCCCTGTGGCCGCTGCGCTACTCGGAGGAAGGCGCCTTCCTCACCAAGTTGAGTCCGTTTAGCAGGGTTTAGGGTTTAGGGTTTAGTGCAACCTCGGCGAGGACATTTGGTCGATGGCAAAGCGACTTTCGCAGGCAGGCAGCCCGTCATTTCCCATGACTCGCTTGGCCATGCTGGCGACGAACTATGCAGCTCCTGCTGCAAAAGTCATCGACGGCCATGCCCGCCTCCTCGTCCCGCCGACTGGACCAAACGGAAGAGAAAACAAGCTGCCGTCTGAGCTGAAGGAGACGGAAGCGCTCGTCTTCGAGGCCTGGCAAACGGCGGAGGCAGAACTTCCGAGCTGAAAAGCTGTTGGTTGCTTGGGGTTGTGCATTGTTCGGATGACATTGCATCTCTTGCAGAAGGAGTCTCTTGTCGGTCTGTAGCGCAATTCCTTCAAATTAGTTGTTACAAAAACTCGATCCTGAAGCCGCTAGGGAGAATAAGGGATCATTGGGTTATATACCCAGCTTGGCCCCTCCTACCTTAAGGATCCAATAAGTAGGGGTCCAGCTCAGGCCTCTCTCTTCGGAAGGGTTTCGCAATATTCGCTTTGGAGGGTCCAGGAATGCTTGCGCGCTAGGGTTTCCGCACTGTCCCAGTGCCCCAAACCCAACGCACTCATTCTGGCAGACCTCGCAGCCCCACCCGCCAAAATGAAGACCCCCAAAAACATCACGAAACTGAAGACCTTCAACCCTAAACCTTAAACCCTAGAGCCCTAAACCCTAAACCCTAATTTCTAAAACCGTGAAACTGAGACACCCCAGCCCCACATTCTAAACCCTGAGCTGCACGCCATAAACCCGCAGACACTACGTGCCGAAACTAAAGGCCCTCAGCGCTGAATCCTACACCCTTAGGGTTTAGGGCTTTAGGGCTTTAGGGTTTAGGGTTTTAGGGTTTAGGGTGCAGGGCTTATCCCCTAGCCATAGAAACCTATCGACGCCTTATACCAGACTCTATGAATCCTGTCCAACCCTATAAAAATTCCCCAGCCCTACGGCTGACGACTGCAAGGGGCCTCTCTTCCGATGTCTCAGGAGAGCGTGATTGAACTTGATGAGGGCGCTTCGAGGGTTCTATAAACCCTAAACCCTAAATCCCTAACAAGGCTTCCCCAAGGGCTCCCAGAATGGCTTTCGAAGTTTGCCTATGCGGCGGTATGCCGGGTCTGATAAGCTTTCTTGGCTTTTTTTCCGGGTGCTCATAGGGTTCTTGCAGGGGTTCTTGTATATAGGTGTCCTCAGAGGGATATCGGGTCTTCAAGCCCTGGGACTTCAGGGTTTTAGGGCGTTGGCTCCTTTGAAACAAGGACCCAGGCTTTGAAATCGTCAGAACCGGCGAGCACAGAGCGCCTAGAGAGTCGGGCTTGGGGTTTAGGGTTTCAGGGTTTCAGGGTTTAGGGGCGTAGAGGCTAGGGTTTGGTCCTATGAAAGACTACAAAACACTCAAGAGAGCCCTAGAACACCTCTTAGAGCGCCAAGGCAGGCAAGACCGACGAGGCCAAAGCCGACTTAAAGCGCTTGGAGGAGGCCTAATCTAGGGCTTTGGGGTATATTCTACTAGAGTTATAATAAGGAACCCCCAAAACCCTACTCCAATCATTACACCCCTACATTAAGCAGGAAAAAAGCAGCTGAAGAGTTCACGTTTCGACTTTTGTCACGGTTGCTGTCGAGTTTATAGGTAGGGTTCAAGGGTGCTTCCTTAAAGAAAGCGTCGAGCTTCAAGAAGGGCATTACGCGTTCACCTGGTTTTTAGGGTTTAGGCGTGCAGGGGTTAGTGAAACCCCTAAACCCGAAAAGCTTACCTCTCAGGTTGGAAGACCAAGAAAGAGCCCAAAATCCCTGAGTTCAGTGTCCCTTGCGTTTTGAGGGGGCCCTAATCCCTAAACCGTAAACCCTAATTCCTAAACCCTAAGATTGATGGGCTTCAGGGTTTAGGGTTTCGGGTTTAGGGCTTACGGTTTATGAGGATTTTGCTTTGGAGGACTACCCTCTAAACCCTAAGCCCTAAACCTCTAATTCAATCATATCAGAAGCGCCATGCTTTTATTTCAGAGTGGAGGCTTTGGGGGCTCCAGGTTTAGAGCCTTTAGCGGTTCAGATTTGTTTTCCTCCTTCTCTCACTCTCTCTGTATCTTTCTGTCTATCTAGCTAATCAATTTTTCCATCTATCCGTCCATCCGTCTATCTATTTATGTAAGTACATATCTACCTGTCTACCTATCTTTCTATCTACCCACTAGCGGTGTACCTATCTACCTCCTACCTACACTAGCTGGCTGCCCAGCTGTCTATCTGCGCATGTGAGCAAACGAAAAATGTAACAGATGCACGTTGCCGCAGGTGTATGCAGGCACACCTGCGCACACATGTTCGGGTGCGCGTCCGCGTGTGCGCGCGGGCTCATGCCTGGATGCATGCATCGCATGACCTGACCTGTGATCTTGCTAAGGTAAGCTACTTACTACAACAACAACGACAGCATACCGTTTACCAAGATCCCGAGTAGTTATGATAGCTCAAATCAGGTTTCTTAGCAAGAAGCCCCGTAGACCCTGACCCCTAAACCTCTAGTTAGGACCACATGAACCTCTACACCCTAGACCCTCAAAGCCCTAAACCCGAATACCCCGACAAGAACCCAGCAACCCAGACACCCGCTTAACCTCGGCTGTATGCCCTTCAATTATACCAAGGATCCCTCTCTACTTCAAGGTCGACTCCTTGATTGAGGGTTTTTGTGGAGTCTGTGGGTATTCTCCCTAAGCCCTACACCCTAAACCCCAAACCCCAAACCCTAAACCCTAAACCCGGAATCCCGGAGTTAGAAACCCCACGGCCCTCATCAGGTGAAGAAGCGACGCGAGGAAGCCGCCAAGAAGCGCGCTGAGGAGCAAGCGGTGCGGGCCCCACAGCTTCGAGTTAGAGGTTCAAGGGGTTTAGGGTTAGAGTTTAGGGTTTAAATTTAGGGTTTAGGGTTTAGGGGATAAAGTTTAGGTTGAAATTTAGGGTTTAGGGTCTAGGGGGTAGTTACCAGTTGGGTTATAAGGAGGGTAACAGTGATTATAACGTATAACCCATATTAATACTAGGGGACAATTCTAACCCCACTTATAACAACTGCCTGTGAACCTCCAAGTAGCGCAGTGAGGTTCGGGCTCCGGGGGGTTGGGGTCTTCGCCGCTTGTAACAGTGAGTTTAGGGGGTTCTAGAAGTTTACTTACCTTGGTTCTACGGTTTGGGATTTTCTGGCGTGCGGTCTTTAATTAGGGGCTTCGCTAATCTCTTAGAGCAGTGGTTTCGACCTAAACTTTAGCATGCTGATGTCCAGGGCAGTGGTGATTTAGCGTTAAAACTATTCCCCCTCAACCCTGAACCCTAAACCCTTAACCCTAAAACCCTAAACCCTAGTCTCGGTGCTTTTGGGGCGGCGGGTTCTGCGTTCGCAGGGTTGGGGCGCGGAGCCTGCGACTTCGTGCTCAGGGAGTCCAGGTCAGGGTTTAGGGTTTAGGGTTTAGGGTTTAGGATTTAGGGTTTAGGGAAGGTTCAGGGATGAGTGTTTCAGATTTCGGCATGTAGGGTTTCGGGTTGAGGGTTTTTAGGGTTGAGGGGTTTAGTTCTTAGGGCCTGGGGCCTCGGGTCCGTGATGGAACAGTCTTCAAAACTTTGGATAAAACTCGAATGGCTGTTTCCGCAAGCAGCTTCATGTCCAGAACAGCAGTAGAATGAACATGCTTGGACAAGGGGGCTCAGCACAGTCCTCTGAAGAAGCTGGGCGTTCGCGGCTTTGACTATATATTGATTTCAATTCACAACACAGTCTCCTGGATCAGTTCATTCTCGCACTGAGCTGGCATGGCTGTCAGAAAGCAGTAACAGTCGCTATGAGTATGGGCTACGCGGCTGAACCCTGAACCCTAAGCCGCATGGATGGGGACAAGCAGGTTGCGGTCTAGAAATAGGTGGACTACCGTAAAGTTAGCTACACCTTGTGTGGCTTATGTTCAGGCTTGTTGCATTCCACCACTGAAACGAACACCGGAAGATCTCGCTCAAAGCTTCCGAGCGCATCTTCTTCGTGAGTGTCTGTAGGCCATGCAATTTTGCACTTTGAAACTTGTGCATCCTCTGGCAGCGCGCCCAAAGTTCGTAGAATAGAAATAATAGGAGACTCACTTCTACGCTGTCTTGGTATGTAGGCATAGCTGGCACAACCTTTTTGCGCAACCAAGCAGGATCTGATCCCCCAGCCTCTTGTGCCAACCCTTCCCCCTTCGAGCAGCATAATGCCGATGCAAAACCCGAAACCCTATAAACCTTGAACCCTAAACCCTAAGGATAGAGCTAGCATGTTAAATCCCTCCCTACCCTCGAACCCTGAGACACCATAACGACTCATTTCTCAAGTCAAAGTGGTATTGACTCCCTGTGAGCGGCCTTCACAAACACCTACCAAAACCCCCTACACCCTAAACCCTAAACCCTTTGCTGGAGTCTTACTCTGAACCCCATCTTACTCTGAACCCCAGAAACGAGACCCTGAACCCTGCAGTACCCCCG
Source organism: Symbiodinium necroappetens (assembly GCA_905231915.1). Taxonomy (NCBI): domain Eukaryota; class Dinophyceae; order Suessiales; family Symbiodiniaceae; genus Symbiodinium; species Symbiodinium necroappetens. Next base: position 7,259 of record CAJNJA010008027.1, read on the forward strand.
AGCCCGAAACCCTAAACCCAGACCCGGAAACTCCATGCGAATCTGCCTAGGCCCCAGATTCCCGGAACCATGCAAACTGCCGACTTCCCAGACCCTATAAAGCCTAAACTTTCACGGTACCTCGACCTTGATATGGTCCCTATGTTGCGGGGTCGTTGCTACAAGGACCCGTGCAGTGGGATCCTCATCTCCTGCACACTGAATACAACCAGCAACACCCTATTCAAACCTGTTTAAGTCCCTATGAACCCTCAAAAAAAACAACTATACCCCCGTATAAACCTTGTCTAAATAGAGCCCGAAACCTTAAGATCTTAGTAGATCGTAGCTCCCAAAGCCCCATAGAACCCTCACGAGGACCCCTAGCAGGAGCCCTTAAAAGGGAAGCCCTAAGCGAGTTCTTCCCAGGCCGCATCTGCTACACCTCAGGAGGATGCCAAGGCCGTTGGCAAAGCCGCGTTGCTCTTCCGGCTGCAGTGGTTGTTGGGGTTTAGGGTTTAGGGTTCAGGGTTTTTTTGTTGGCTTTATGGGGTCCTGATTGGGCTTTTTAAGGGAATTTTGTGTGGGGCTTGAGGTTTTTTCGGGCTGTTGGGCTTCTTGTTGTCTGGGTTTAAGGGCTTTGGGGTTTTAGGGATTTGGGGTGTTGGGCCTTCGGGCTTTTGTGTTTTAGGGCTTTAGGGCTTAGGGGGTTTAGCGCTTTTGGGTTTGCAGGGTTTAGGGCTTTAGGCCTTTTAGCTGAGTTTTGTGGTGATGTAAAAGGGAGGGGGGGGGCGGGGTGAGCTTGTGGGCTTTCGTGTTTTCGGGGCTTTACGGCGTGCGAGTTTAGGGCCTCTTGGAGGGGTTTTGGGTTTTGGGCATGGGGTTTAGGGTTTGGGGTATTTTTTTGGCTTTTAGGGGTTGAGCAAGCAGGCTTTGGTTTGAGAGGCTTTGGGTTTTGGGGCTTCGGGGTGTTGGGCTTTTGGGTTACTACGACGATTGCTAATACGTGACGACGGCTGCTACTACGACTACTGCTAGCACTACCGGTGCTACTAGTCACTAGCACTACCACCACGCTGGCCGAAATCCCAACTCTGCAACCCCAAACTGTGAACCTCTTATAAGACCTTAGAGCTGTCCCGGAGCTCCTAGTACCCTTTAAGGGGACCCTACCGTAGCACACTGTAGTACCCTTTAAAGGGGATGTTATTTAGTGTAGAACCCTCTAGTTCCCTTTAAAGGACCCTATCAAAAGGAGCTCTTAAAGGAACCCTTTCACCCGAGGATGAAGGAGCTGAAGCAGGCGATGGGAAAGGAGGAGGAGGCGCCTTTTCCTGCTGCTGGTAGGGATGAGGTCTTAGGCTTTAGAGTTTGAGGAATGGGGACATTCGGGCCCTTTGGGGACCCAGGGATTTGGGCCCTTTGGGGACTCGGGGATTTGGGCCGGGGCTTCGGGCTTAGAGTTGGGTCAGCGGCGAGGGTGTCAGTTCCTGGCAAGTGCGCTTCTTGGTGCCTACATGGTTCTCGGGTGCCTCACATGGTTCTCGTTCGCGTGAAGCAGGCTGTTCATCTGTTTCGGGTTTGCGGTTTCCGGGTTTAGAGTTGGAGTTAAACCCTAAAGCCTAAACCTTTTACAGTTAGACTTTGGGGTTTAGGGCTTTCGGGATGTTGGGTTTATGGTTTCAGGGCTTGGGCTGCAGGGGTGTTGGGCTTCCGAGGGTTCAGTTTTATTTTTTGCCGTAGGCTTGGTAAAGTAGTAAGAGGAACGGTATTAGCCAGAACTGTTAACAGAACAAACAGTTTCGGTTGCACTCGGTTTGACTCCAACAGCCAGAACAATAGCAACATCGTAGTCTAAAAATGCCCAAAGACGTAACACTACTGTAGACAAGAAGAAACCCTACACCCTAAACCCTAAAGTCTAAACCCTAAACCCGAAGAAAGCAGTAGCCCACTAAGAGCCATAAGAAGCAGCTGGAGTTGCTGCTGCTGCTGCTGCTGCCATTTGGGCCGCTACCAATTGCCTAAACCCTCGGCATAGGGTGTAGGGTTTCGGGTTTAGCGCCCGTGGCTTAGGGTTTAGGGTTTTGGGTGTTACGTTCCTCAAACATGAAGCCCCAAACAGCTGTGTTTGGAGGTTCATGGGTAGTTATAAGTTGAGTTATAAGTATGGTAACTACAGTTATAACCCAAATAAGGGGACTTATAACTTATAACCCCACATTTCACTCCCCATGAACCTCCAAGTGGACGATGTCTCAAGATTCCGCTTTTGGAGTGTTGAGTGCTCGTCTCAGGCACCACCCAAGAGCCGCTCGGGGCGCGCCAAGGGGGTGGTCGTTTGAAGTTTAGGTTTACGTTTAAAGGGTTTAGGGTTTAGGGTTTGGGGTTTGGGTTTAGGGTTTAGGGTTTAGGGTCTAGGGTTTAGGGTTTAGGGTTTGGGGTTTAGGGTTTAAGGCTCATGGTCGTAGGGCTTTAGGGCTTTTGGGATCAGGTCTAATGTTAATGTGCGGGACTTTCCCAGGACTATCAAGCGGTAGTAGCCAGTGATCGTTTCTTTCTACAACGAACCTATATCGCGGTTCTCATTGTCACTCTGGTACCATTGTAGAAGAGTGGTAACTATTTGTAATGTCATCCTTCTGAAGCTGTAGCCTCTGTCTCCTCACCTCCTCCTCCTCCTCCTCGTTGTTTTTCTCTTCCTCCTTCCCCTCCTCGCATCCTCCCTACCTTCAGTAAGAAAGCAATCGCCACCACCACCTCCACCACGCTCATACTCTTGATCCCCCTTTACTCATCGCTTTCACTGTCGTCATCATCGTCATGTTCTTGGTGATCGTCATGACCACCATGGTCATCATTGCAATCGTCTTCATCCTCATCAGGTCATGCCCATGGCGGTCATCATCGCCATCGTCATCATCATCATCATCATCATTTTCTTCTTCACCGCAATCCTGGTCCTCCTCATGCTCCTCATCCTCCTCATCCTCCTCCTCATCCTCATCCTCCCCATCCCCATCCTCATCATTATCATTTCATCTTCATCTTCATCGGCATGTGCAAAGATAACAACGCCAGGAGCTTGCAGTAGCGACAGTAGGAGCATTATGACTGGACGGACCAAATCGCATCACACTAAGCTCGATGCATCAATATCAACCCTAAACCGCTTGGGACCCTAAGCCTTACAAACCTCCGGATGTATACGCCGAAGTTCAGGTCTCTTGTTTCATCTTATCTTTCAGATCCTTCACACCTCAAAAACCCCTTGGCTTAGTGCTTAGGGCTCTGAAGGCCCAGGGTTTAGTGTGTACAGCTTCTTAAGGCTCAGGGGTTGGGGGTTGAGGCCCGGGTTCAGAAGCCATTTCACGAGCCAATTTAGGCCCCTCCAGCGGATCTTGCTGCCCGTCAAGTCAACAAGCCTGAGAGCCCCTACTATTTTCGCTTTTCGCTCAAGCCGAAAAGTTCTAAATCCAAGCACGAAACCTACACCTTCACAGATTTTTGTGGAGTGGATTTGGGTAGCCTAAATCCTGGCCGCTAGATCCTAAACCCCTAAACCCTAAACCTGTTTGAGCCGAGGCAAAGATGAGAAAGACGAGAAGCCACAGGACGTCCTGTTCCAGCCCCCGGCGGAGACCGAGGAGAAGCAGGCATGTGCGTTTTTTTGCTTTGGGGTTTAGGGTTTTGGGGTTTAGGGTTTAGGGTTTGGGGTTTGGGGTTTTGGGATTTTGCGATTTTGGGATTTTGGGATTTCGGATCAGGATCTTTTCCTTCGGGGAGTCCTTGTCGCGGCAGGCTCACATGGAGACAAGTGTCCCTAGACACTGACAGAGAAACCCTCCGTAAAGCCATCGAGCCTCGACACAGGTAGCAAGAAAAATCAGTGCACTATCGTTCGGCTGAGGATCGTGTTGTCAACGAAGGCATTCAGGGTTGCTAATTTTGACAGGGGTCCCCAAATTGCATTGTACCACTTCCTGCGTTAGTAGAAGGCTGTGGGGTTGGAATGTTCAGGGTCCGCAACGTTGGTTTCCACCTCAGGTGCCCGAAAACTCTTCCCGAATGCAATCCCTGCAGCTGCCCACTGCATTCATAGAAGCCTATGCCCTATGCCTTATGGCCGTATGTTACAGGCGTAGCTATCCCGTCGTCCGCGGCAGGAATCTTCTGCCCCGAAGAAGAAGCTGATGAACGGAGTGGCAACCTTAGGTCTGGACAAAAATCCCAAACCCCTAAATAAACCCTAGTTCCCTAAACCCTAATTCCCTAAACCTCGAGACCTTGTACCCCTAAACCCTTGAAAACATAACAACTAAGCCCTACAAAACAGTACATCTGCGATCGTTATCCTCGGTACTCAGATTTTGCAACTGCTGTTGCTGCGGCTGCTAAGACTTCGTCATCGTCGCCCTGCTCCTAAATCTTACGACAACTACTACTAGTACTGCTGCCGATACTGGCTTTCTTCTGTATCTACCACAGCTTTCCACCTCGACCATGTCTGCTACTGCTGACCGTCACTATGACATCCACATAACGCGCAACAATACAGCGGCTTGTTGTTTGGTGCAGTACGCGACGGTACGCTATGCCATTATCTGGCATTTAACCAGCTGGATGATTAATGCTGGTACTAATCCAAGCACAAACCCTAAACCCTAAACCCTAAATCGTGCTACAACTCGGCCAGAAGGCCCAGCACTTTTCAATTGCGGAATACGCCTTACACCGAAAGGGCTTCTTACAATGATTTTGACTTTAAGGAATCTCGTGTGTTCCTTATGTAACGGGGTGTCCCCAGACCCTAAACCCTAGCTAAACCCTCAGCCCTAAGCCCTAAAGCCTAAACCCTATTATCCCTCAAAAAGCTTTGGGTATTTTAAGTGCCCTCTCGAAACGGGCGAAGGCCGGAGGGGTGAGGAGAGTGTACCCAGAGAGGCGGCCCTGAAGTAGCTTTGGAAAAAAGGGGGGTTTAGGGTTTAGAGTTTCGGGGTTTAGGGTTTAGGGGGTTTCGGGTTTAGGGTTTAGGGGGTTTCGGGTTTAGGGTTTAGGGGGTTTCGGGTTTAGGTTTAGGGTAAGCCCTGCAACGTTAAGCATTCACTTGCCTAAAAAGGAATTGAGGCTTCTGGACCATGAGGGGATCCAAAAGAGTTTAGGGTTCAGGGTTTAGGGTTTAGGGTTCAGGGTTTAGGGTTCCAAAAGGAGGGACAGCTAAACCCGGCAAAGTCGGAGCCGGGTCGTTGCCATGCACGGGGCCTCTGCGCCGTGTCAAGGCTGTAGGCCCTGAGCCGAAGCGTAGCTTTCTGGATGAACTGCGCTGCAGGACTGGTAATGCTTACTTAGGGTCAGGGGCCCTAAACCCTAAACCCAAAAGCCTAAACCCCAAACCCTAAACCCATAAACCCAAAAACCCTCAACCCCGAAGCCCTGGCTCTTGACGGAGCCCTGGGCTCAAAACCCGAATCCGCTAAGCCTAAACCTTAAGTCCTAAACTTCAACCCTAAACCCTAAAAGCCGGAGTTTCGTCGTTGACTAGCCCTGCTCTATGGGGCTCTCTGTGGACATGTTACTGCCGAAAAAGGCCCTCAAAAAAAAGAAGCCGAAACTCCCAACCCTAAACCCGTTAAGGAGCTTTCGACCCTGAGGCAGACCTTGCGGATATCTACTCCTTCGTCTCTTCCGAAGACAAAGTCAAAGAAGACGGTGCCAGGTTCAAGGTGGGGTCCGGGTTTAGGGTTTAGGCTTAGGGGTTAGTATTGAGGCTTCAGGGTTTAGGGTCAGGAATCCTTCATTCGAGATATTGGGGTTTAGGGTTTGGCGCTTAGCAAGTTTAGGTTTAGTGTTTCGGGTTTTGGGGTATTGTTGGTAGGGTTTGGGGTACGTATTAGGGCCAGTGGTCTGGCGTTTTAGCTGTTCACAGCCGGGGCTTAGTCGACTTAGGGTAGAATTCGCGGGACATACTGGAATCTCCTCCGGATGTATTTTCATCCAAAACATGACCCTAAGGGATTCTGTGCAACATGTTCCCATTCTGAGTCCAAGGGAGCTTCAGTACTTCACATGTTACAGTAACATCCGTAGCTTAGATTGCCAGCAACTGCAATCAATGTTTCATGGTTCAGACTACCTAAATACAAAGATAGATTTGACGAAAGCTGTGCACGTTTAAACACAAAGAGATAGATGGCTGGCTTTAGTTTGGCTTCACGTTACTGAGCCTTGAAGGGTAAAGGAAACCCTAATCCCAAAACCCTAAATCCTAAGCTCATTCCCCTTAGCCCATAGACCCTGAAACTATGGCTTGTTCTTGTTGAGCTCCAGAATCTCGTGGTTTTAATGTATGAGCTACGGAAAATTTTTGGGTCTTGTTCGTCAAGGAGTGTGATTTTGAGGATGGTGTCGTACTCACATTCGAGGCCTGGAATCCTCAAGGACGAAATGACCCTTAAAAGTAGGGGCCCTATACCCTTGTACTATGAACCCCTATATGGTAGATGAACCCTAAAACCTTTTAGGGCTCATTTCGTCCTTAGGGATCTCGACGATTCGAGTTTCAGGCGTTGCCCATGTTGTGCCTTGGGTGGCTGGCCTCACGCGCCGCGGATGCCTCGATCCAAGCAAAAAAAATAAAAAGCCTCAAAGGAATCCTTAGCGGAAAACCCTAAACCCTAAACCCTAAGCCCTAAACCCTAAACTCTAAGCCCTGAGCCCTAAACCCTACACCCTAAGCCCTAAGCCCTAAACCCTAAACCCTTAGAAGACCCCTTAAAGGACCCCTTAAGCCCAGTGGATACTTCGAAGGAAACCGATGGCTCGATCGAGGCCTGCCGTGCTGCCGAGGTACGCGGCTCTTAGGGCGCTGGGGTTTAGGGCTTGGGGGTTTAGGGGTTTAGGGTTTAGGGTTTCGGGGTTTGGGGACTGAGGCTTTCGCGACAACTTCTTCTTAGGGTTCTTGGAAGGGTTAATTTGGGGGGTTTGAGGTTCAGACGGGGTTTAGGGTTTTGAAAGCTCTTGCCGTGGCTTTGGGTTCTTCAGGGGTTTTGTTTCTGGGGTTCCTGAGGCCTATTCCGGTTTCCTGGGCCTAAACCCTAAACCCTAAGTCCTAAGCCCAAAAACCCTAAACCCTAAACCCCTAAACCCTAAATCCTAAGCCCTAAAACCCTTTAAGCCCAAAGCCCTAAACCCTAAACGCCTAAACCCCTAAGCCCCTAAGCCCTTTAGGGCTTGGGGTTTGGGGTTCTCGGGGTTTCGTGGGGCCTTGTGGGGGCGAAGTGTGGGGCTCGAAGGATGCTCAGGGTTCGCAGGACTACCAAGAAGTAATGTAGGGGCCTGAATACTTAGAATAGGGTTTGGGGGGTCCCTATTAATATTGTAGTAGCTGTAGTATCATATATCCCAAAACCCTGGCTGTTCGATGTATTGGACTGCGGATCAGAACTGTGGCGACGGGCTGCAGGTTCGACCATGGCAGCTAATGCATTCTGGGGCTTCTATCGTGTCTTCAAGCGACTCGCCGCCGACATGTGCAAGGGGCTTCGCCGTTTCAACACTTTTATTACCAGCAAGTGCAGATGGATGTCGTCGAGCTCATTGGACATCGAAATCTCGGACGTGGTCTTGATTGGGGGGTTAAGGGTGTAGGTTCAGTGATTTTTGTTCATGGATCATGCTTAGGCGTTGCTTTGGTGGATGGAGCTTTACTACTGCTTGCTGGAGGGTCTTGGTCTATGTTCGGGCCCCACCCTTGAGCCCCTAACCCTAAACCCTAAACCCTAAACTCCGCACCCTGAATGAAGGGCATCGTGGAGGCTGTGGGGGAGACTTTTTGCTCGGCTGTGAGGGTTTTGGGCCCGCGGCTTTTTGGACCTGCAGTCCAACCCTAAGCCTTGGTCCGTAAATCCTGAACCTATGGCTTCGAGGCTTGACATCCGATGTTGCTGCGATTTTGCTGAAGCTTCGGACTTTGCTGGTTCTTGCGTAGACCAGGGGTGGTCCTTCATGTCGGTGTGGTTCGGAGGACCTGTGATGCAGAATGCCTTACTCAAACAGCTCCATGGCTCAATCCCTGAGCCCTCCAATCCGGAGATTCACAGGTAGTTATAAGTTATAAGTTATGAGTGGAGTTTTTAGTGGGGTAGCTTAAGTAACTACACGAGAAACCCCAAATCTCAACACTTTCAAGCAAGTCGGAACAGATGGGAGTTGTAGAGGAATACCACCATTGATCGTCGAGGCTAGTGAAGTTTGTCGATCCCCCCCAGCCGTGAACCAAGACCTAAAGCTCAAGCCCCAGACCCTAAACCCTAAACTCCAAACCCTAAACCCTAAACCCTAAACTCCAAACCCTAAACCCTAAACTCCAAGCCCTAAACCCTAAACTCCAAACCCTGAACCCTAAACCCTTAACCCAATGTCCAAACCCTAAACCCTAAACCCTAAACTCCAAACCCTAAACCCTAAGATTCAGGGTTTGAGGTGTTCAGGCTTC
>CAJNJA010008028.1:0-15730 GCA_905231915.1 Symbiodinium necroappetens
CGCCTAAGACAGTTCTTCCTGAAAGGAGCAACGTACTGGAAAGGAAAGAAGATAGCCACAGAGGCTGATCTGGCCCAACGCTTCGATACCCAAGTGATTGCTGATGTGCGCAGACGCCTTGCATCGACTCGTGATTGGTGGAAGTCGAACAACCAACCCTCGACCCCACACCCTAAACCTGAGCTTCGGTGCCGTGCGCGTGTTCGCATGGTGAGCTACAACTGCAACTCGCTAGTGGGTGAAAGGCTGCATGTTGTTTTGAGCGCTTTCAGTGACTATGACATCATTGTTTTGCAGGGCACCCGCTTACGGAAGAAATCTGCTCCACACAACGGTGTTCAACATGACGACAGTTGCACCCCATCACGCTGGGAAGGTCATTCTCATGACCGGCAGTTTTACCTGGTTTCATGGGGCTACAGCCAAGGGCAGTTCACGAACAAGGCTTGCAGCATCACTATCGCCATCAATTGTAGCTTTGTCGTCCCGCAAGCAGTGGTGTGGAGATATGATCCGCCATACAAGCTCGCTGGGCGTGTGGGCGCTTTGCGAATTCGCACTGGGAGGACTCTCAATGATGCAGACCTTGTCATCATTGGCGCGTATGCGCCACAGACTACAGCACCTGAAGAATCCTTGTCTGCATTCTGGGACGCCGTGCACTCAGTCTTCCAACAAGTGCCTGCACGGAGCACGGTTCTTTGTGGGATTGACGCGAATGGCGACCCGACTTTTGCAGAGGATGCGTACGTGGGGCCACGCTACCCTACTGATGAACCATCTGCCAACGGTGATCGGCTGCGCGAGCTTTGTGTCCCGAACGGCCTTCTGGTTTTAGACACGTGGAAATCCAGCATTCGTGGCTTACCTCCCGATGAATGGAATGGCTGCACTTTCTGGGGAGTTAATGGTGAGCGCACCCGCCCGGATCACATCCTGGCAAGGTGTGAGCAGAACATGTCACCAGTTACTGTGTTGTATGACCTGGGTTTTGCACTCAAACCTGGCAATGGCACAGTCATGCTTGACCATGCGCCGCTTGCAGTAGATTTCCCATATGAAGTCAAACTGAAGCCTCGACAGACGTCACACACGGATACCGCTTGGCATTTCGGGTCTCTGCGGCATGCACTTGCTGACTGTAGTGTGAGGGCGCCTTTCCTGCAGGATGTGGAAGCGTGGCATGTCCACAATTCCGAGGTTTTGTCACGCTGTGCTGCAGAGGACGACCCTTCACGTGCATGGATCTTGTTAAATGATGGACTCATGCACATTGCCAAACGCCACTTTACTGTTTGCAGCGGTGGCTCAAAGCCGTGGATGTCTGCCGCAACCTGGGACCTCATCCAATGCAGAGACCATCAGTTGAAGGCGTGGGCGGCGCATGTTTGCTTGGTGCGTGTGGGCGTCGCCCAGGTCTTTCAGGCCTGGTCGGGTTGCTCTTGGCTTGGCCGCATGCGGCGGGCAATACGTCGAGCTTGCGTGGCGGACAAGCGCGCTCACATCGACTCTCTCGCAAACGACATGGACGCAGCTGCACGACATGGACATTGGCGACAAGTCTGGCGAGTTGGTCGAGCTATTGCACGAACGGGTTTAGGTCCCAAACGGCGTGTATACCGACCTCCAGATGCTGAGCCGATTTCTGCTGAGGAATGGGATGCTTACATGCAGCAGGCATTCAGAGCAGAACCCATGCCTGCACGCCTGCCGGTGCCCCGCTGTGAGGCATCGCGACATCCTGCTCACATGAATATGCCCAGTCTGCGTAATTTCTGCCGCAACATCCTGAGTGCTGGCAATAACCGCTCCGTTCCTGCAGGTTCTATGCCGTCGGAAGTTTGGAAGCTCGTATTTGGCTATTTACCGGCACTCGCTAGAGATATCTATGAGCAGTTCTTTCGGCAGCTTGCTCGCACCGGCAGGAATCCGGGCAGATGGTATGATGTGCCAATCCCGCCCATTGACAAAGGCAACGGCAAGCCCAAGTGCCAGGGCAAACGGCCCATTGCACGCCTTGACTCCCTGGCTAAACAAGTGCATAAGACTTTTTACCAAGCTTGTGCAACGACCCCTAGACCTGATTGGGCGTTTGGGTGCATCAGGGGACGCCGCCGTGAGGAGGCTTTGGCCATAGTTGAGAACAACATGTTTCGCTGCCGACGGAGCAAACGCAATCATGCAGTTTTCTTCAGGGATGCTGCCAATGCATTTCCCAGCCTGAGCCATGAGGCCATCGCCCGACACGTGCGATCTCAGGGTGCGGCGCATGATCTCATCATGGACGCCCATGCCAGTTCTTTGCTCGGCTTACAAGTGTCAGGCAGTGGCGTACGCAAATGGCGCGTGGGCCGGGGAACGAGACAAGGTGACACAATTGCTGGCGATGTTTTCGTGGATGTCTACCACGTCCCACTCCAGGCATACAAACCGCCACCCAGGACGACGACTTGCTCCTCGAGTATGGCAACGACGTGATTGATGCCGCAATGACCACGTACGCTGACGACATTGCAGAGCTCATGGTGGCAGATTCGGCTGAGGAGCTCGATGACAAGGCCGTCACGCGCACAGCCCTTCTTGAAGCTGAGCTTGGGGGCGTGGGCTGCCAACTGGAGCCTTCTAAGGAGGAGGTGGTCATGAGATGGATGGGTGCTGGAGCGCATGCTAACCGAAAGACGGCAATGATGCCCAACAAGGTTACGCCTGGCAAAAAGATCGGGGTTGCGAGATATTTGGGAGGCTGGGTGCACAACAATGGCAACAAAAACACTGAGATCGACAAGCGCATCTCGGCCATGCGAGTGGGGTTTTGGGCCTATGCTGGTGTCTGGCGCTGTCAAAACGTGTCACTGCGTGCTAAGCGCCTGTTCTTCAAGGCCATGGTACAGGGTGCTGGGCTTTCAGGACTAGAGCCGTATCTGTTGCCAAAAACAGCCCTACTACGTCTAGAGCGTGCACGAGATCACCTTGCTCGACGAGCCCTTGGCAGAGCAGGTTGGGGAGCTGTGCATGGAGATCCCCACCATGAGTCTGTCCCCAACTCGCTAATACGGGCACGTATGCGGGTTCACACCATTGCCAGCACATTGCGGCAGCGGCGACTGCGATGGCTGCAGCTTATGGTTCGGCATCCCAATCATCACAAGCTGTACTTTGCCTCCATGTTTGGACGTTTTGGTTGGGAAGTCTGCCGTCGTGAGTTGGATGACTGTGGCAAGCCCGTGCAGCACGCTGTTCCGGCTTTGCGGCAGATGTATGAAGATCTTGCAGCTGCTGTGCCTGAATTTCGAGGTTTCCAGCCTGGGTGGGTGCAATTACTTCTTGCATGTGACCCATCATTCACATGGGTGCTCCAAACTGTGGAACTGGAGTCACGACGCACTGCTGCGACAGACGATGCTGTGCAAGCAGACGATCGCCAGGAGCCTGCGCCTACTCCAGACTTGGGATGGGTGGTGGATGTTCAGGGTGAAGGGGTCCGGTGCTCGATCTGTGCTCGACTTTTTGACACCTATCGCGCCCTCAACATGCACGAAGTTGCGGTGCATAAGAAGATTGTGTGTCCCGAAGTGCAGACCAATCAATGCCCCAAGTGCTTGACTGTTTTCGCTAATAGGTCGTCTGCCAAGCGTCATTTTCGAGCATCTCGTGACCGCCCGTGTGCAGTGGATCGAGGCCCCGGTAACTCAGGCACTGCCCTCCTCCAGCCAGCGCGACATGTGGATCGGCAGCGGCAGCACCGACACGCCCATGCAGCAGGCCGAGCAGAGCAAGAGAGCCCGGACAGAGGATCCCACTGCGAACCACAAGAAGCTCGTCCGCATGATGGAGAACTTGGACTACCGTCTGCGTCAGCTCGAGGGTGCCACGCCGTGCTTCTTCCTGCCTCTGGAGGGATGCGGGTTGGCCCAAGCCATGCAAGCAGCAGCGGCTTACTACGATGGGCGAAGCCCAGGCAAGGGCAAACCACACCCGGACAAGCATCGCAAGACCACTCTTGCCGGAGCCCTCGTGAAGTTTGCAGCGGAGCGCGAGTTGCAGCGACTTACTCCGGAAGAACAGGCAGCCCTGGCCCAGACAGACAAGCTTCTTGCAGCAGCACGCCGGCCTTCCCTCGCGGAGCAGCGCGAGATGCTCAAGCTGATCTTTCCCCTCATGGCGACGCCGACAGCCATGGAGCCAGAAGTCATCGCCTGCAACTTCTGGAAGGCCAAGAAGGACACCAAGTACGTGCTGACAGTCCAGTTCCAGCCGCACGGGGTCTTTGCTCAGGTGATGCCCTTCATCGAGTTCGTGATCCTTGCAACGGGAGGGAAGCCTTCGTCGGGCGCGCCGCCGAAGGGAGCACAAGTGAGGGGTTTGTGAACGCAGATGTCCAGTGACATTTCGGGGCCTGTTTTTGGGCACAGAGCAGTTGGGTGCTCTGTGTGTCTAGTCGGGCCACCAGGGTTTTGTGCCTTTGTGGTTCGACTAGATCTTGAGCCGAGCCACAGGGCTCGCAGATCGCCTCTGCACGAGGCGCCCGCTGTAGCGGAGGTATGTGCGTAGCGTTGTCTCTACGGTGTCACTGCAAGACATGGACAGTTTGGACGCCTCAGAGCCTGTGAGTGAGTGAGTGAGTGAGGGATCCTGAGGGCACCGTCGAGTACACGTTCGTATTCGTCAAAGAGAACATGGCAATGTGCAGAGGAAAGATTCTTCATGCAGAATCAGATCCGAACCATCTTCCTCCAGCATATGATGAAACGCCAAAGTTGGCACCCAACATGGAGGATGGAACCACCCCTATCGAGCATTACGTCAGGAGGGTCGTCACTTATCTGGCGAGATTGCAATCTGTGACGCAGAACACTGACTATGGGTTGGCATTGAAAGTGTATGTCAAGATGAATATTCGCGGTTGGCTTCCGATGTACTCACGGCTATATCATGGTTGTGACTGGGAACCCTGCGATCACTTGCCAACGCCCGTTATGCTTACAATTGCAGCTCTGGTGAATTCTGAAGAAGACATGAGAGGAAATCACAATGATGAAGATGTCAACATGAACACTGGCAATGATGTGAATGCTCCAGACAGACACCGGGAAAATGCGCTCAGAGCAGCCAGGGAAATGAGGAGAAGTTTGGCTAGCGGTGGAAGTCCAGATGCAACTACGATGCGAAAACAGGTTACATTCTTGGGTTTCGACTTCGAGATGTACTTCTCCAACAAACAGACGACATTTCCATTGTCCGGTGCGATGCAAGACAAAGGTTGGGGCAATCTCGCGACGAAGTTTGAACCAGTTGACTTCGCCAAATCGGAGAGGGTCCTTGAAGTACTCAAAGAAAAGATACAAGCCCTTTCTGAAGAACAACGGTCTACTGTTACTGTGCACATCCATTTGTGCTTGCAAGCGGTCGGGTGTGAGAACTTGGCTGTTCCCTTGCATGAGTCTTCCATGGATGCCAGGAGCAACTTGGAGAGCATCTTGAAACGAGTCTATGTTCAGCACATTGCCGCGATCCTGAAGCTGGTTCCTCGACCACCTATTGTGATGATCAACCACGACAAGTGTTTTTTCGCATATGCCCACAAGACCTTACGACAACGTGAGAATTTCGTTGGGTATGATGCCGTTGGCGCTTACCTTGCTTTGGAACTCCGAATGCGAGGGTGCGTGGTGGTTCATGGCTCCTCCTTCTGGTGCAAGATATCAGTTCTCTTCGTGAGAGTGGAACCGGGGTGCACGTTCTCATTTCTGACAAGATTGTGGAAACCGAACCACATCTGCGTCACCGCAGGGCGTTTGCAATTTACGAGAAGCAGCTCTTTTGCGAGAAGATGATCACAGCATGCTACCTGGACCTGAACTCGGAAGGACTGAGTGAATGGCAGAAACTACCCCATCACAGAACGACCAACATTCCACAGTTCCGAGAGATTTGAAAGAGATGACACAAATTTCGAGTCCTCGCGTGGTGTCGATGTTCCTCGTTTGGTTCCCGAAGATGTCGCCATGGAAGGTGGGCAACCGGACGAAGAGGTCACAGACACTATACAAGACGCGGACTTAGCCGATGCCGTGAAAGCAAAAGCTTGGGATGTATTGAACAGGTTGTTCAACGGAAATATCGAGATGGATGCTATCACCACAGAAACACTTTGTGTACTGTGTGGATGTTCGCAGCATGTCTTTGGAATTGCAACACGGACCCACAGTTGAGGCGCCAAATCGTCCAAGCCTTTGCCTTTGACATCGTGAAGGAAGCCATCGATGCACACCCAAATGAAAGGCCATTGGCAAGTGCCCCTGATGATTCTTGGCAAGGTCGCGAAGAACGAGCAACTGGACCCGCAGACAACATGGACGTGGAGAGCGTTGAATCTTCTGGAGGACGCTCAAAAGCAAAAGCCAAGACCTCGACAACGTGTCAATCCGGCACATGGAGGGATGGTTAACGGTTGTTTATCGTGAGGTACGACAGAGGATCGGATCTCTCGGAAACCGTGAAGCGCAGAAGAGGGGAGAACAGTGTCTGCGGCGAGGACATCGACGAGATCGGACTTAGAAGTCACGATGAGGTCATCGCATGTCGCATGTATTCAGAGGTGCACCTCACGCAGAGACATCGTCGTTCCTCAACGTGGTGATCGAAGATGATATTCATTTGTTGACGATCGAGATCGAATGGAAGGGTATACCAATGCAGGTTACACCTGCATCGCTGACCGGCGTGGCATGCGGTATTCGGAACAGCATTCTGTCATCCGAAGTGGGGCATCGTGGAAAAGGATCAGCCAGTTTCTTTCTACAACCCAAATCAGAAGTGGTGGGACAAACAAGCAGTACGTCATCTTCGTACGGACCTACGGCATCACATCGGGAAAGCACCTGGCAGCTACAAAGTCGCACGTTCGTCAATCCCTACTATTCAATGCGATGAAGCTGGTTTGGTGAGGCTTGACACTCTCCTGAACATGGACGTGCTTTGGAGTCATGAACAACGGATGTTGGATCAACCTCTTCATGCTCATGATGCGGAAGAGTGCAAACGACAACTCAACAGAAGCTGCAGATGTTGTTCGACGGGAACCGCGTCAATCACTTTGACAGCGGGGAGATCCGCCTGCAATTTCTTGGTGTTCGAGTTGCCGAACCACCAAAGCTACATGGCATTCATGGTCATCAACT
Source organism: Symbiodinium necroappetens (assembly GCA_905231915.1). NCBI lineage: Eukaryota > Dinophyceae > Suessiales > Symbiodiniaceae > Symbiodinium > Symbiodinium necroappetens. Next base: position 7,182 of record CAJNJA010008028.1, read on the forward strand.
GCATGCACAAGAACTGGAGAGGAAATGTCAAGTGGCTCGATCTTCCTCTGGCAAGTATGCACCAATTGTTCCGACAGCAAAAGAGGTACGATGTTCTCGGAAGCTGGGGAGATGACTTGTCCCGTATCGACGAAGATACCGGCATCTCCAGGAATGTCACAGATGACGAGGTGCTTGCCTATGGACAAAGCCTTCGAGACCATGAAGATCCTACGGGTATTCACCTGCTCAACAAGTTCAAGACGAACCAGCTAATCGCCAAACTCATGAGAGGAGCTATTCAACTTGATAACGGCGGAAACACTTCGATCCGGCATTTCACATGCGAGAGAACAAGACGGAAGATACTCCACAGATGTATTCCAGCTGCACTGCAATGCTGTCAAGGCTGTCAAGGCTTGTATGCCAGATCGCAGGTTACCGACAGTATTCTCTGCTGGCAACAAGAGACGATAATACTCCTTGATGCGTGCTATGCATTGATCCCTTCGGTCTTTGCATGATGATCGGCGCAGAGAAATGAACACAACAACTTCTGACCGTGATGGTGGATCTCGACATTCAGATGGAAGCGAAATTCGTTGCGAGGCAACAGCTTCCTCATGGTCATCTTCCTGCAGGCCAACAGAGCATCATCGACCGTCCCAGTAACGCGGGAGGAGGCTGAAGCAGTCAGCGAAGTGCGTGCCAAGGCCAGGGCTAAGGCCAAGGCAAAGGCCAAAGCCAGGCATCCGCCAGAACCCAAGGGTCCTCCTCCACAACAAGATCGATGGCAACGCCACGGGCGATGTGATCAATGGCATGAAGATGCATCCGGAGCCCGACACTACCAAGGTCAACATCGATGGAACAACGACCAATGGGATGGGTGATCTTCTACGTGCACTTTGCCGAAGCCTTCGATTACAACTTCACATGCTGGACATGGCACCACATTTCGTGCAAATTTCTTCGATGCACTGGTCCTTCCAGGTCTAGCAAGAACTAGGGATCGCATTCGACGTAGCCGTGTCTCACGCTGACTTTAATTAGGGGAAGTTTGCACGCACAAGGATGTTGCCAAACTGCCGTTGACCTACAATCTCTTTGCAGGTCTCGCGACTCTCTTCCTATTTCTGAGCGGAGCCTGAGGCTTCACTCATGGGGGCTGCGAAGAGACCTCGAAGCCTGGTACAGTTCTAGGCATCGTACTCTGAGCTATGTTACAATGTATATATATATATATGAGAGCTTGGGCAGTCGTGAACTACCAAGCGGGAGCCGAAATTGGGAAGTCATGAACTACCAAGTGACGCCCCAAAGTTCATGTCTTTCAGTCCGTCAAGCTCATAAGCCGGCATTGTTTGGCTCAAGTGACTGAGCACGACTTAGCGATCCTCCAGCCACAGCAATGTGCGTGTAACCCTTTTGCACAAAGAACAGCTGACTCGAAGCCAATGAGCGAAAAGAGGATCTGCGTTTGCCTGCAAGGGATGCCGTTGTTATATCTGCAGAGGGCACCACAACTACTTATTCAAGAACATTGCTCTTCTGAGGGGAGCATCTTACGACAACGCCGTATACATCCGTATACCAACCCTCGCGCAATTCTTTATAGAGTAGTAGCGCATTGTATTCGTGTGGTAGGCCCGTGCGCAATCACGATACTGGCAACGTCCACGTACAGCTAGGGTGTGCCCTTGCAATCTCCGGATTTGAAGATCCTTTTTATTTTCCATTTTATGGGTTTATGATTAACTTAGTCGACTTGTTTGCACGTCCTGTCATCTGCGCCGGTGTCGAGGATACCAAATCGGAAGCATGCAGGGGCTGGTTCCAGAACCACCACAGGGTAATTCGCGGCGCTTGGAGTGCCTGACAGGATCCGACTGCCGTAATTTGGCCGTATCGCCTAAATGTGCCCATCTATGGTGCTTGGAGCTTGTGAACAGCTCGGCTTTTTGGAATTTTCAGCAGGTGGAATGTCCGCGCCCGAACTGCTTAAATCGGGCTTCCGAACCGTTCCACGTGCGTATGTCAAATTAACTAACTGACTGGTAAATGTGTTTGAGTTGATCCGGAAACCGTCAACAACGACGGCGTGAAATCTGGTTGGGTTCGTAGATCAGCACCTTGACTTGACCTCTGGATCCTGGCAGGGCCGAATTGGAGTCGCCGAGCCGGTGAGTGAGGCTAAGAATGTTGTGACCTCGCTTTGAAGTCTCCTTGCTGGGCCCGCGAGGTCGACGCTGGCCCGCTGGGCCTCGCCAGCCTGCGCGGAGTCAAGTACCAGGGGAGTTCGTGGGCGTGGCCGCGCCTTCGAGGGCACTAAATCTTAAGATGGTGTTTGCGTCCTTTCTGAGATCCGGCAGAATTTCAACTGTGAGTGCTTGAGCCCTTTTGATTCTGCAGCGGCAAGAAGCTTTTTCCATGAACACCTATGGCGCAAAGTATCAACATGCTGACGTGCTGAAGCCTTGAATTCGAAACAGCTGGGGCCGTTGTGTTCGAGCATCCACAGCTTCCCTCAACTTGCTAGCTTGGCAGCACTCCGCGGTTTGTTGCTTTTCAAAAAATGAGTGAAAACGTGGTCTGGTTGGTGGCTTGTCTACCCCGAGTGGGTGTCAGGATGTGTCAGGGCATGTGTTTGCATGAATTCATTTTTCAGTGCTACATAAGCAGTTTCTCTCCCACTGGACGAGTCCGGAAAGTCGAGAGCTTAATCGCATTCGTGCGGTGAGGCTGGGCGACTGGATGGCAGGCACGACTAGAGGGAGAGAGCGCCACTTGTATAGGCCCTGAGCACGAGATTGGGTGTGTCGGGTTTTCGGTTTTCTTCGCCTGTTGAGGCATCCTCCTCGCCTTTTTGGTGGCCCTCATTGCATGTGCAGCTTTCCGGGTGACATCCCGGCGCAAGCTGGAACCATTGATCTCTGAAGCGGAGGGCTCGACTGAGCCGCTGGGATCTTGTGAGTGTTCTAATTGCGGTCAGTGTGGTCGTCACCAAAGCAAAGCCAAGCAAAGCCAAGCGGAGCCAAAAGGATGTGCGAATGAGAGCCAGACGCTCGCCCTAGTCGACCTCCGGCGCCTCGGCGCGAGTTTAGGGTTGGCTGCCAGCCCCGGAAGTACCGGACGTCACATCGGTCCACCTGTCAGGACATGAGAAGATCGAAGTGCTGACGATGCTGTACAGTGTTTGCACCCGATTTTCGGCAGGGCATGGGAAGGCATGGCTTGCAGGCTGCATTCCAGCCGCAGATGGAGCGTCGCGATCTTTTGCACCCTGTACAGCAGTCGTAGGGTGAGCGGCAGAGCATCGGCAGAGCACGACTTGGCGTTGTTAGCCATGTGGTGGCTCAGCGACTGTACCTGGGCCTTACCAAGGGCGATTGCGGAGACCTGCCACAAGTAGGTCGCGAAGCGTTCAGGAACCTGTAATTTAAGCTGCGGCACCTTGAACATTCCTGATCTCATTCATGGCTTGCTTGCGCACAGGGAGGGAGCCATCCAGACAAGCCCAGGAGCTTTCTCCAGACAAACAAGCAAAGCTTCCAGCTGCTTGCAGCTCATCATAGCTTATCCACGCCGTCCTGTCGTGTAAATCCCAGTCTTGTGCTGTGCGGGTGCACAACCCGGTTCGAACAATAGACAGTCATCCTTTAGACGGACATAGTCCAAGCGGAACGATGACAAGCCAGGGCCCTACATGTTCTTTCAGCATGCAGTGTCTCCACTATGCTGATGCTGCTTTTGGGCAGTGGGCAGGTCAAAGTATTATGAAGCGGACGGTGTACGTTGGTGGTCTGGACGAACAGGCTACTGTGTTTACATCCTTCCACTTTTCAAACAAAAGCTTTCGACGATGTGGATCCTCATGAAGTTAGACTTGAATTCGGCACTGTTTAAACCACGATCCCGACGGCAGAGAACGAATTATGAATCTTGCAAAGATCCTCTCACCAGGGTACGGAGGCCCAGGAGATGCACAGTGACAGAGTACTGTTGCGATCGCTTGCGAGCGCGAACGCACGCTGCCCTCCAGCAACTGCTTCCCCACATTTGTGGTGGTAGCCTTTCCGCTATGCCATTCGCGACTCTGTCCGGGCAGGTCGACCGCAAGGTTTTGGAAGAGGCTTTCGTGAAGTTTGGGGATCTGAAGACGGTGTCGTCCTCGTTGGCTCTGTGCGGAACGGGGGGGGGCGGAGGCAGGGAGGCAGGGAGGCATCGTCCCTAAAGTTTCGGCCTCCGAGGTGGAGATTCCCCTGGACATGAAAACTGGGAAGCCGCGAGCTCGAGACTCCCAGAGGCCGAGCCGTCTTTTGCCGTGTCGCTGTCGCCGAGGCACCGAGGCTTCGGCTTCGTGGAGTTCATGGAAGTTGATGATGCAGAGGCAGCGCCTGACTACTGAGCAGCCATCGAGTGAAGGGTTTTACCTTTGTTCATATTGGAAAGCATTTATCGTGCCCAAAGCCCTGAAGAGTACTAGTTACGAAACGTCGGCACCGAATAGTTTCATGGGCGCGTGAAACATCAGCTGCATTCGTAGCATCGTTTTGAACATCCGAGCGAGTTAGTTGTGGTGTTCCGAGAAGCTGAACCCAGCGACGACATACGGACTCCTGGTGTCTTTCGCGCACAGAATCTGTGACGTTGGGTAAGAAGCTCATTTAGTGGATGCAAGTTACCCTAAATTTCTTGTTTAGACAGCGCTTGTTCCAGTGTTGTAAGTGACACCCGCCTGGTCAGGGTTGACCGGATTTCTTATTACCACCTGGGCTGAATTTCATTTTTATTCGCGGGCGTTCCGGCCGGGCAAAGGGCCGAACCTGCGCAACACGAAAATTAAACATCCAGGGTCTGAATTTTTACTTTTCCTGTTGAGCAGTGCGATGCAAAACCAGGAAAACAAGAACTCCTTTCTCGTTTCCTTATGCTTTTGGGCGGTCCGGCCAAAAGCCCGGAACATAACAAAAAAAAACTGAATTTGTTCTTCCTTAGGGTGTTTGGTGTCTTGCGTTTCTGGCTTTTGGGACAGCATTTAAAGAAATTAAATATGACATTGGGTTTCAGGATACAGGATTTGTCATTCTCCGTTTGGGTGGTTCTAGCAGATTCTAGCACATGTTCGCGAGGTTTCTCCTTGAACGTCGGCCCAAAACAGTGCTGGCGCTGTCCACTTCGACGGACTGGCAGGTCCCGTTGTTCGCGCGCCCACTCTCTCAGGCTGCCATCGACAACATGCACTCCGCCGAGCTTTACGGTCGGACGCCAGAGCCTCAAACCGAGATCTTCGTGTTACACCGGTGCCTTCGCATTGATGCTCCATGATGCTCCTCTGCCCAGTGCAAGGATCAAGGTGAATTTAGCACGTGCACCGAAGAATACGCCGACAACAGAGTCCAACAGGCAAGGGCAGCCCTGCAGGAGAGTCCCTTGCAAGACCTTCAGTTCTGTGCTCTGGCTGACTCTAGCTCGGGACAGGCCGATCTGGGCAGATGATTTCTTCTATCGCAAGAAGCTGAAGGACGGCTTGGGGCATTTCAGCTCTCTGACGGGACTTGACTTGTGTCTCAATGTGGAGCCTGGCACTCCGCTGCCCTTTGGCTCTAAGACCTCGTCGAACATATTAGTGCATTTCTTGCGTAGGGTTTCTAGCTCATAGCATGGGATGGGCTTGGGGCTCACAGGTGCCGTGCTCATGCTTGCTATGCTTGCTGAAATCACAGAGTCACAGGGTCCGGCACAAGACTGGGCGGCTTGCGTCCAGTCTAGGGAGTGGTCGGCCTTCCGGCATCAGGTCCGTGCCACCTTCGAAGCCGGAGCTGAGACTCTGGCCGTGGGGCGGGATTTGGCTAGAAAGGCGCGGGTGCTCCTTCAGCGGTGGCAGGTTCCAGCCGGACAATGGCGGGCCATGCTGGGAAGTGCCCGGCCTGCTGGCGCCGGGGGCGATTTGGAGGAAGCGCATTGCGGAACATCCGTGGACGTGACGCGTGGTGTCCTTGCTCAGGACACCAGTCGAGGATTTCACCCCTACCATTTCCTAACGCTGCCTCATGACAGTCCTGCCTGGAGACAGGAGGACTTTCTGCGATGGCACCGGGACTTTTGTTATTTGGGCTATGTGGTGGCTCTCTACGTGCGATCTGCTTCACGCATTGGCGGCTCCAAAGCCTTGCAGGAGGAGGAGAAGGTGAAGCTGTCAAGGGAGGATTTGCAGACTGCCTCGTCCATGCTGGGTCGCTGCCGTGAGATGGACTTTCTGGATCGCTCCGTGTGGGGTCTGCAGAGTCTGGATCTCGACGTGAGCCTGCTGCGCCTCGCGGACCAGGGTGCCCAGGGCGCGGTCGCTGCGGTGGCTCCCTGGCGCGGCTTGGCGGAGGACTTCCCCAGGGAGCACCGGAACGCCCGGCAGAATTTGTGGCAGGCCTTGGGGAACGGCGCCAAATTCCGAAGAAGTCTGGAGGCCCAGGTGGCCCGGAGCGTGGCTTCGGGATCCCTCACGGGCTGGCACTCCCCAAAGCCTCACTGGCGACGGCGGCCGATAGACGTGGCCCTCTTTGCAGTGCCGGTTTGGTATGCCACGGAGTTCTTGGTCGGCATTCTGCGATGGCGTTTCCCTGCTTTACCGCTCTCGGTCTTCTGCGCACCTCTAGGAGGCTACAACTTGCCAAGGTCCAACGAGCTGCGAGACCTTGTCGAGCCTTTGCTGCAGGAGCCCGCAGAGCTGCAGGTTTTGCGCTTGATCGAGGGCTACTGCTGCAACTGGGAGCAAGTGGATTTCCTGGTGGTGCGAGTTGCCTTGAACCAGCTGGCTCGCAGTCTCGCTCGCTCATCCTTTTCCTTGCTGGTCTGTGCCGGGCCACTCTGGCTCTGCCTGCTCCTGCGAGAGGAGGGACTCGACTTGCCGCTGCTGGCCCATTGCCTCACCTTCCAGGACCTGGATTACCCAGGCGACAAAGACCAGAACGTGGCCTGGGTGCACCGGAAGATCCTGGAGAACTTTGGTGCTGCACCCGGCTCCCGCGGCTCCCGCGGCTTCGGCGGCTCCGGCGGCTCCGGCACCCGGGTCTCGGGGGTCTTGGTGCAAGACGACATGCAGCGGGTCTACTACCCCATGATCTTCGACTTCACCCGGCGAGGAAACTTCAGCCATGCAGGCCAGCTGAGCTTCTTCCAGATGCCCTACATTCAGGCTCGCTACACGCAGCGGCGTCTCCGCGCGACTCGGCCCGATGCGGATGAATTGTCGAAGGTGCTCGTCGTTGTTGCAATTACACGCAGATTTGGTTACATCCTGACATGTGCCGTTGGGGTATGCCCGTGCCGTCTGATCAGGAAGTGGTGATCGTGAGGGAAGGCACCACGAAACGTTGGACTCTCTCGCTCCGGGGCCACCTCTGGTACCTGAAGCTGAAGCAGATGGCCGCGGCCCAAACGGAGCCTCGTTGCGTTGCTGTTGAGGCTGCGGCTGCGCTTATGATGTCGTCGTTTTTTTTCATGCCCTTCTTCAGGAAAGAGAGCTGCGCTGCTGTCAACTGCGATTTTTGAAGGACGAGGTGGCGAGGATCCCTTACTCCGAGATTGCCGAGCATCGGGCCGCCGTGTTCTTTCCGGGCATCGGCCATGCCAAACTCACCTTGCATGAGCTTCGGACGATGGGGATCCCCACCCTCTTCCCAGCGAAGAGCCTCATGTACCGAGTGGAGGACCTGATCCTAGACCCGCGCCAGCCCTACAGCGGAAGCTTCCTGGTGTAGACTTGGGTGTGTTCGATTCGGCTCACCCTTGGTAGCATCTCCCAGACGGGACACATTCACGCGAGGCTACGACGGCTGTGGCTCGCAGCTGGGCGTGGGGGCAATGCCACCAGGCTGCAGCAGTGGTTTCTCAACATCTGGTTGAGGTTTTTGCATGCTCAGTACTTCCGTTTCTGACGCTGTGTTTGCATGACAGCAGGTGTTCTTGCTGCTGAACCATAAAGTTAACATCACGGTATCTGTTGCATATCATCGGAGAGACACATTAATCACGAAAGCTCCTCGTGAGGGAGCTTCGTCCATTACCTCACAGAGTGAGCTTGGGGGTTATTTGGGGGAGGGGGGGTGCTGGCGGGGGAGGGGGGGGGAAGGGCCTGTTTTGGGCCAGATTTCGGTCCGTTCGGGTAAGTGGCTTTTTAGACGTCCAAAGGAAAAACAGGCTTCCTCTGATGCTGGCTTGGGCGTGTCCTCTGATGCTGCTGATGCTGGCCTGGGTGCGTCGGCTTCACATGTGGCAACATGACTGTCTGTCTTAGTCTGACAAGGAGTTCATATGTTGGATCAAAACCGCTCTTCGAGACATGTTGGATCAAAATTGCTCCCGNNTGTTGTTCTCTGCATTTTTTGTCTGCTGTGATGCGGGCTTGCTTTTGCCATCAAAACCGCTCCTCGTGACATGTTGGATCAAAGCCGCTCTTCGTTACATGTTGGATCAAAATTGCTCCCGCCAGTGTTGTTCTCTGTGTTTTTTGTCTGTTGCCATGCGGGCTTGCTCCTGCCATCAAAACCGCTCTTCGTGACATGTTGGATCAA
>CAJNJA010008029.1:0-14139 GCA_905231915.1 Symbiodinium necroappetens
CCTAAAGCCCTGCAGCCCTAAACCCTATAGCCCTAAACCCCTAAACCCCTAAACCCCTAAACCCTAACCCTAAACCCCTAAGGGTTGGTTTAGGTCCGCTCAGGCCGGATATCCTGAAGCCCTAAGCCCCAAGGCCTAGACGCATGTCACTAAGGAGGCCCCTAAGTAGTTCCTTTTTTGGGATTATATACCTTAAATATGAACCACAAAAAGGAACTACTTAGGGGCCTATGGGTAAGGATGACCATCGAGGCCACGGCTTCTGGTGCTTCGTCGCACCCTGAAGCCGAAGCTCAAGCACCCAAAGTCCTTGGCTCTAAGACTCTTTAGGGCTGAGGGTTTAGGGTTCAGGGTTTAGGGTTTAGGGTTTAGGGTTGAGGGTTTAGGGTTGAGGGTTTAGGGTTCAGGGTTTAGGGTTTAGGCCTAAGACTCTAGAAGCTTAACCTCGGAATCTAAACACCAGCCAAGAAAGCCCAACCACTAAGCCCCCAAAGCCAGAGAGTCCTTTCAATGATCTGTATACGTATTATATATATATACATACATATATATATACATACATACATATATATATACACACACACATACACACACACATATATATATATAGAGAGAGAGAGAGATAGATACCTAAATGGTGTACACGTTGCATAATGTTTTGTTTTGTCTGGAAGGGTGGGCTAGCACCCAAACTGCACACCAGGACCTGGTACGTCCGCTTCCCCAGCGGCTACCGATCGAATCCTGATTTGAAGTCCCGCACCCAGCGCCTGGCTGAGGTTTAGGTTTTAGGGTTTAGGGGTTTAGGGTTTAGGGGTTTAGGGTTTCGGGTTTAGGGTTTAGGGGTTTAGGGTTTTTGGGGGTTGAGGGGTTTAAGGTTTCGGGGTTTAGGGTTTAGGGTTTGTCTAGAGCTCAGCGACGAAAGGCTTTAGGCTTTTGAGTTTGGTGGTCAGTGGCAGCAGTTGCGGCGTTGAGGATTTTGGGCGTTGTGTATAAGCGGATGTGTGATACTTGTGGCTGGAGGCCCAACCGACTTCATAAAGCATAGCTCCTAAACCCCAAATCCGAAACCCTAAACCCCGAACCCTAAACTCCCTAAACCCTATAACTAGAGACCCTAAACCCCTAAACCCTAAACCGCCCAACCGAGCCAGTCATGCCACACTGGCCCTGTTGTGCCATCCTTTGCGCGCCGGATCTCGGATTCTTGCGTTTTGACCCTGTCGGAGCCCGTGCCGAACCCTTACCCATAGGCCCCTAAGTAGTTCCTTTTTTGGATTACCTTATAGGATTCTAAATATGAGCCAGAAAAAGGAACTACTTAGGGGCCTAGGAACCCTGGCGAAGCCTTATGCAGGAATCCTGATGCACCTTCGTGCATAGCACCCGAAACCCTACACCCCTAAACCCCTAAACCCCAAACCCTAAACTCTACTCTTCACCTTAAATCCTAGAATATGCAGCTTTCGGGCTGCGTAGCAGGTGAGAAGAGCGCGTGGGGCAGCTTGGGTGTTCTACGGTTTAGGGCTCTAGAGGGCTTAGTGTCTCAAAGGTTTAGGGTTTAGGGGTTTCAGGGTTTGGGGGTTTAGGGTCTATAGTTGTAGGGTTTAGGGAGTTTAGGGTTTAGGGGTTGAGGGCATTTAGGGTTCAGGGATTTAGGGTCTGTAGGGGTTAGGGTTCAGGGGTTTAGGGTTTAGGGGGTTTGTTGGGGTTTAGGGAGTTTAGGGTTTAGGTTCTATAGGGTTTAGGGTTTAGGGTTTCCGAAACCCGATACTCTGGTGGTCTTGCTTGTAAAAAAATGATAAATCTTTTGGCTTCAAAGTGCAAATCTACTGTCCCAAGTGGGCGCGTATGGAGTCTGCACCGTACAGTTAGATCGGAGTCATTCGTTTCTGAAGCACCGTGAAGCCGTTGCTCGCAGCCCTAAACCCTAAACCACAGACGAACGCCCTACGCCTTCTGGAACTCTTGATGCCGTCAGCCGTTGCTTGGGCCAAGCATGATTAGGCCACTCATGCCATGTACCCAAAACCCTAAACCCTAAACCCTACGTTATGTTCAACCCGGCTCCCCATCCAGACAGCCTGAAGCTGCAAGTCTCGGAGGCAAACCATGCAACCACGCAACTTGAGGACCTTTTGACCAAGTTCTGCTTGCTGCCTCTACGCGTGCAGATTACATGTTGAGACTTTACACAGTCCGTGTTTTTGGACTTCTTTCCTACGTGCCTACACCCCAAAAACCCTTCAAGGCTAGCACTCCGGAGCCCAAGACCTCTGAACCCTCGAAGAGCCCCCTCTGCACACCCCCAAACAACCAACACACACACACACACACACAAGCGCACACACGAGCGCACACACATACCCACAGACACACATCCACACACACATCTACACACACTCTCCATCAACAACCCACGCTCTTCAGCCAAGGACCCAAACCTCGCACGGCGCTAAGCCACAGAGCCGAAAAGCCCACAGACTCTATTATAGGATCTAATATAGGGGCCTGAATAATTACCTATAGTATTTTGGGGGTTCCTTCTTATAATTATAGTATAATATACCCCAAAACCCCTATTCTAATTATTAAGCCCTCTACATTAGGCCTGAATTAAGCTTGGAGCTCTTGCAGCCGTGAGTCTGAATGTCTGAGTGCCTATGGCAGAGTCCTCCAGTCAATCCTCCAGTGCGAGGCGGGGCACCTACTATTTATAGACTTTAGACTCCAAAGTGGGTACTATTTGTACACTTGGAGTCTTAGGGAAGGGCTCTTACGGTTTAGTCAGATGTTGAGAGATGTCACTGCTACGACAATCGTCAAACATCGTCAAACCCTGTTTTGGGGTCTGAGTTACGCATTTCGTGTTCAAGGCTTTGGGGACGAGGGATGTTATCAAAGCAAGAATAGCTGCTTCCAGAACAGTTTGGGACTGTTGAAGCTGCAAATGGCAAAAGCCATGAGAACAAGCAACCGGGCGTCGAGTCGAAAGCTCTAGACCCTGAACCCCTATAGGAAACCCCAAAACCCCTAGAATCAAACCCCAAAGCAAAAATCTAAACCGTGCGGGCCCTGGAGGCTTAGAGACTTCTGAGGGAGAGCAGAGAACGCAAGTGTTTTCTGGAAGCAGCAGACTTCGCAGGGAGGGAGGGTCGTGTGTCATACCCGCAGGGCACGGGGTACCTTTCAGTACCCAAACCACAAGAGTTTTTTCCCATTATAGAAGCCCTACATTCTACCATATAGGTACTTGGGACCCCTTCGGAAAACAAAGGTCAGACGAGGCTGGAATGATACTTTCTGTCGTGGGTTACTTTAGCCGAGATTCCTGCCCTGAACTTCATACATCCCTAAACCCTAAACTTAAAGCCCGTAAACCCTAAACCCTAAGCCCGAACCTTAAACCCTAAACCCTAAACCCTAACCGTATCCCCTAGCCCCTAAAACCCTATAAACCCTAAACCCTAAACTTAAAGGAACCCTAAACCCTAAACTTTATAGGCACCCCCTGATTCTTAAACCCCGCAAACGGGAAGCAAGCGAAGGGCGCCACGACCTGGTCTCCTGGAGGCTGCCGACTCCCTGAGGCGGAAAGCCACGAAGGAGAGACTCCCTGGGTTTAGGGTTTCGGGATTTAGGGTTTAGGGTTTAGGGTTTAGGGTTTTAGGGTTTAGGGTTTGGTGAAGTTTGGGGTGTTTAGGGCTTTTTTGGGGGAGACTCCCCCCAAGTTTAGTGGAGTTTGGGGTGTTTATTTTTTTTTAATGGTGACTTTTCAGTACCCTCCTGGGGTCTAGGAGGAGGGTTTTAGGGATGCAGGGGGTAGGATTGGGGATGTCGGATCTGTAGGTTTATAGGATTTCCAGTGTTTTCGGTGCAGGGTTTAGGGTTTTAGGGTTTAGGGTTTAGGGTTTTCGGTGTAGGGTTTGGGTTTAGGGTTTAGGGTTTTTCGGTGCAGGGTTTGGGGTTTATGGGGCTCCTCAGGTTGTGTGGGTTGTATTTCGCCCAGATCCCCTCACCAATCCGGCCGACAGGGCTCTGTTGCAGTGCACTTGGGGTGTCCGGGTGAGGTTCGGCTTCGGGGTGTGACTCCCGATCCCAAGCTCGAGCTTGAATCTGTCTAGAATCCTGCTACTGCTGCTGCCAATGGCTATCCTTACCTTGCACCACAACTCCAGCCCCTTCACAATCAAATCCCAAACTGCTTGCAAGATTGCATGTCAGCCCTAAACCCTGAAGCTCCCAAGCAATGCCTCCATCTTAACCAAAGACATCCTCCTACACACCAACTTACACCAAGAGCTTCATGTCTACAAGACTTTAGGGTTTAGGGTTTGGGGTTTAGGGTTTTGGGGTTTTACTACCAAACGGCCCCCTAAACCCTAAACGCTGTGTTTTGCCGTCCTGGACGGCGCAGGAGCTCCGCCGGGCCGTGTCGAAAGTGCAGCGCTGGGAAGCGAAGCTACAGGCCGGCATCACAAAGGTTTAGGTTTCGGGTTTTGGGGGTTTAGGGTTTGGGGTTTAGGGTTTGGGGTTTGGGGTTTAGGGTTCAGGGTTTGGGGTTTAGGGCTTAGGGGCCCTTAGTTGAAACATAGAGTTCGGGTGTTACGGTGCGGCATGTGGAAAGAGCTTTTGTAAGATCATTATGCAGCGCCCTGAATATAATATAACCATTATGATATACTATAACTATGCGGGGGTATAGGCAGATGCTGTTGCTCCGCCTTTAGATGTGGGTCTTCGTGCTGTCGGGCAGTTAGGGCTTAGGGCTTCAGGGGCTTCGGGTGTTGGCGGTTGCGGCTGCAGCTTGTTGGATTTAGGGTCTTCGGGCTTGGCTTCATTAAGAAGCCTTAGTGATGTGTGTTTTGGGCCAAACTTATGAAGAAGTGCACCGTTTGGTAAGATGAGAGCACTGCTGCGGCTTGCGGCTCCTTTTGTGGCCGTTTTGTGGCTTCTTTGTAGTATTCTCGGGTGTTGGGATTGTTGGTTGTTTAGAATTTCTGATACGCCATGTTTCGAACAATCCAAGATCCGGGATATGCGTTTAACACAGGAGCAGCTGGTCTCTGGACCCCACTTCTCTGGTTAAGTAACGTGCCTCCACTTTCTGTATCAGAGTCATGGGAGTTTCGGGAAAGATGCTACGAACAACAGAGGTGGCCGTAGGTCAAGCAGTACAAAACAGATACCTATCTAGACACAACCATCCATACATATATATATATGTATATATATATGTATGTATATATATGTATGTATGTATGTATGTATGTATGTATGTAAGTATGTATGTATGCATGTATGTATTGTAATGTAATGTAATGTACTGTACTGTACTGTACTGTACTGTACTGTACTGTAATGTAATGTAATGTAATGTAAGGTAAGGTAAGGTAAGGTAAGGTAAGGCAAGTATGTATGTATGTATGTATGTATGTATGTATGTATGTATGTATATGTATATGTTTTGTACATACGTGTTTCCGGCTTTCGATTTTTTTTATTTGTCTCTGTGCCTGTCTCTGTGTGTGTACATGGATGGAGTCAGTTGGAGCTTCTTCAACTCGACTGCCGATGCAGGAGCTGCGGCGCTTGGAGAAAGGCCAAAGTGATCGGAAGCTCGGTACAATCAGCAGAGCCTTCGTAATACTAATACAGAGGTCTGCAAATAGTAAATCTTGTTAGCATTTCATCCCTGTATGAGCGTAGTATCTATAACCCCCCGCCAACAAAAAATCTAATCGTTCAGGCACCGGTTGTATGTGGTGATGTTTGCAATACGGGCTGTTTGAAACGGTTCCTGTCAAAGAGCATCAGCACGACCACAGACCCAACCACAGTGCTGGACGAGCGAGCGTGTATAAGTCCAAATTCAGAGCGGCCAGACGTAGCAAGGGCCCATGCAGCCCACACTCGCTAAGTCTAACTTCCATGCAAGCCTTTAAACCAGCCTGAGCCCTGAACCTTGAATTCTAACCCCCAAGCCCTCAACCCTAAGCCTCTACTCCTAAGCCCCGACCCAAAGCCTTGAATCCTGTGATCCGGGCTGTTGAGCCCTAGGCGCCAAAATGGACGGAACCTCTAACCCGAAGTCTGGCTGTCTTACGCCCCGGATCACCTGAAAGTCCCCGAGTCCATGAGTCGAAATGAATAAGAAGAGCAAGCAACCCTGGTTTAGGGCTTCTTGGGGTTTAGGGGAGATTGTTTCATAGGTTTTGTGTTGGCTGTTTTTGGGGTTTGGGGTGTTCAGGTTTCTTGGGTTGAGAGTTTCGGGTTCGTTAGATTCCTTAAGAACACGGAAATCTCTTGAGCCCCTTACGATCCCTAAACCTCTCAAATCTGGCACCCTGAGACTACAACTGAATCGCCGCACCATAGCATCAGGTGTTTAGGGGTTTAGGGTCGAAGGGTTTGGGGTTTAGGGGTTTTTCCTCTTCCATTAACAACAACATCAAGCACTCCCTTCCCGTCCCCTCCCCCCATTCCGCCCAACCACTGTTCTCTATCAGAGCTTAAACAGCCCATGTGATTCGCCAGAGCCTTAAACCGTAATTATCCGTAATTCCAAAACTCTCAACTATCAACTCCAAGCCCCATACCACCTAAAACCCCAAACCCTGAACGCCTAAAGCTCATGGGGCTTAAAGCTGGTGTACATCTCCGGGTAACATTATACATGATCGCACGCAAAAATGGCGCCATTCGCACAAGTCAACATCACAAGCATGATCATCATAGACATTGGCGCGACAGAAATTTCATGCCGTCATCATCATCATCGTCATCATCATCACCTTCATCATCACAACATTATAAATGCAGTGATAATCCTCGCAATACATCATCATTATCATGATCATGACAATAGCACTAATAATATAATAGCCGTAGAATACTAGTATAGTACTATAGTAATAATGATAATAGTAGAGCAATAGTAATGATAATAAAAAGAACTTGCAATAATAGTATAAACCCTAAACCCTAAACCCCTAAACCCCTAAACCCTAAACCCCTAAACCGCTAAACCCTAAACCCCAAAGCCCCTAAACCCTAAACCCTAAAGGACCACGGAGCGATCACGGAGCCGGAGCCCTTCTGTGCAGATGAAGTCCTTGAAGGCACATGCGAATCAGAGTCGCTTAAGGGTGCTATAAGCTAGGGGTTTAAGGTCCTTTAAAGGTTTAGGGTTTTAGGGTTTAGGCTTTAGGGCTTAGAGGGTTTAGGATTTAGAAGGTTTAGGGTTTAGAGGGTTTAGGGTTTGGGGGGGCTGTAATGGGCATGGGGGTTGTCAAAAATGGATGCAAGGATTGTTTGTGAGGTTTTGTGTAGGCGCGCAGGGCTGCTGTGACTTTCAGATTTTTTGGGTTTACCCATAGGCCCCTAAGTAGTTCCTTTTTGGGATTACCTTATAGGATTCTAAATATGAACCACAGAAAGGAACTACTTAGGGGCCTGTGGGTAGTTGCGGTTTCTGGAGTTTCGGTGTTGAGGATTTAGGGGTGTGAAAGTCTGGTTACAGTTAGCCGAACTGGGGCGTAGGATGCAGGTAGCGCACATAGGGGGTTAGCATATCGCGGAGGCCACAGGTTATGGATGCCATAGAGGGCACAAGGCACAGCAATCCACTCTCGAAGAGCACGGCAACTCCAGTGGAAAATCTGGGCTTGGCTGTTTGGTGGTGGGGGTTTGAGGTTTCGGACGGGGTAGCAGGTTTAGGGCTTTGGAGCCTCAAAGCTCCGGCTTCGTCTTCAAGGTTTAGGGTTTGGGGTTTGGGGTTTGGGGCTTATTGGAGTTTAGGGCTCAAGGTTTAGGGTTTGGGGTGCTGGGCTCGGTGGTACGTTTCAACTTCAGTGCTTCGAGTCTGGAGCCTGTAGGCCATGTCATGTGGTTCAGGGCTGTACTGCTGCTTTGGGCGTCGAAGACCCCGCACCCTAGTCCCTAAAGCCTTCTTCCTAAGACCTAAACCTTGCAACACGAAGTCCTAAACCCCGCACCCCGAAACCCTGAAGCCGAATCCGTTTATCCCGAAATCCTGAATCCCTGAAGCCCGAAGCCCTTAGCCCCGAACTCAAGGCCCCTTAAACCCCAAACCCACTAGCTGGGCAAACTACAGTGAGCCCCGCGAGCTCTGCGAGGTACGTTTCTGAAGTACCCACAGGCCCCTAAGTAGTTCCTTTTTGTGGTTCATGTTTAGAATCCTAGAAGGTAATCCCAAAAAGGAACTACTTAGGGGCCTATGGGTAGCCTGAAAAATTCGCGCGGCGCGAGGAATGAAATAAGAGACTCCAGTCGAAGTTGCAGTCCCGCAATAGCTTGGGGCAAAACGAAACCCCGCTGCTTGCAATTTCCCCAATAGCTTGACACAAGACAGGAGCCTCGAAACTGGAATCCCCCAATAGCTTGCGGCAAAACGCCACCCTGCTAATTGCAATTCCGCAATAGCTTGATGCAAAACAGCAGCAAATGCTGCAATTTACAGTATTTGCAACCAATAGAAGAGCCAACGTTAGCAAATGAGACCGGGGACCGCCAGCGTTAGGAAACAAATCCTCTCCGCCGTTGCATTCGGAAGGGCTGTATGTTTGCCAAGCACGTTGTCGATTTCTGATGAGCCGTTGACCACTGACCACGACAACTTGTCTATGATCTCTGAAAATCAGCCTGTATCACTAATGATCGGTTTAAGACTTCCTTCATAGCAGTAAGAGATATATTGGTTAACTGAGAAGTTGGTTCTTAAGGTGCTGATGGAGGAGAGATTGACGATGATAGCAGCCAGTCATGACAGACGATAACAAGCGATAGTTCAAGATAGGTGATGACCGATGGAAGGGGGTAGAGTATTACAGGTGATGATATTGCGTTTCAGGCCATGGTGTGCCCATGTTATGAGAGATCAGTATAAACATGGCGATTCCTTTTTCTGGGAATTCAGTCCCCCTGTCTGTGTATGTGTGCCGGTTGAATGTGCTACTAGCTGCTGGTAATGAGTGCTAAGGACGCACGCCGTCCGAAAGAAGGAACTCGGGACTGGACCATAATATTACATTAGAATGCAAGGTTTAAGGTTTCGGGCACAGACAGGTTGCTTGACGAGGCCCTGCGCTTAGGCATGACTCGCGAGCTGAGCTCCATGAAAGAGGTTTGTTTTTTCACCGAGGTCCGATTGAAAGGAGCGCTGACGAGGAAACTCGATGGCTTTAGGGTTTAAGGCTTGAGCCACGTTGTGATTCAGGGACTCCCATTTGAGGCTTTTTGAATGGCACCCCTTCTTGTGGGTTTAAGGTTTAGGGGCTGGTTCTCTTTAGTTTAGTGCCCTTCTGGCGTTTAGGGGTTGAGGGCTTTGGTGTGTATGGTTTCACGCACTTCGGGGCTTAGCGTTGGTATGTATAGGGTTGTTGGAAGGATCTAGGAGTTGGGGCGGCGCTGAGGTACCCGTAAATTACGGGTTCTTGTCAGGTTTGGGATGCCTTCTTACGATATCAAAAGGGTCCCACTGCGCTGTGTATGCACTCGTGGTTCCCTGCATGGTTTTTGTGATTCGAAAGTACCTATAGTCTCCATTGTAGTTCCTTTTTTTGGTTTAACCAATTCTATATTAAGGATCCTAAAGGGTAACCCCAAAAAGGAACTACAATGGAGACTATAGGTAATAAGTTGCCTGCACCAGGCCGTGGCAGAGGCGCTGGAAAAGCTTCCTACCGTCGAGCTGAGCACCTCGGTCCGAAAGAGTTTAGCCATAGGCCCCTAAGTAGTTCCTTTTTGTGGTTCATATTTAGAATCCTATAAGGTAATCCCCAGAAGGAACTACTTAGGGGCCTATGGGCAGCCAACTATAGCAGGGCACGCTTTCCAGTGCAGAGCTTTTAGGGGTAAAGGATGTTGGATTCTTTAACCCTAAACCCTAAACGTCTTTCAAAGGACGTGCCCTAAAGTCTTCACATGCATGGTTGATACAACACCACGTAAAACAGCGGAACTGTTTCGACCCTTTTGTGGACGAGCAACCCGGCCCTGAATCTTAGACCAAAGACCTCCGGATGGAAGTTGTCGGTGTGACCTGTGTAGTTTTGACGACTTCGGGCATTGGTCCTCTCCCTAAGTCCTGTGGTCAATGTAGTCCCTTAACCGGAAGTCCTGCATCGGGCTTTCCTTTTTTTATGAATATGTTGCAGCTGTGTCCATGTCTTCATTTCGGTTGGTACTCTGTCAGAAAGAACCGACTACGCATTAAGCTAACTGCTGATCTTGTCATAGTGGCTGTCGCTATTTCGGGAACCCAGACAGCCTACATAATTAATGTCCCGTAAACGAGGAATGCCAGTTTATCCCTCGCCTTAGTTATTACTATCTGCTTTTCGTAGTTCAGGGATATGTGAGCTCTCTGGGCAGCTTAGCTTGGTCCCAGTGTAATCACCAATCGTATACGCCTTGGGCTTCCTTTCTGAAAGCGCTTAACCAGAACCCAGCATTGTAAGGCGGGATCACAATGCAGAAGACTCCCTAATGCACGTTTGTTTTGTTCTGGGTTTTGCATCGAGCCTTACTACAAACTTCGATTTAACACCAAAAACCATGCGAAGCTCCACCAACCCTTTCCTGAGAAAACGGCGAAACCCTTCCGATGCCTTCGACACAACCCCAATCAGATACTAGGAATAGTGGAAACCTTGCCACAGAGCTTCCACGCCTTTGCACAAACACAAAACCGAGACCCTAAAGCCCAAACCCTAAACCCTAAGCCCCTAAACCCCTAAGCCGTGAAGCTGATCCAAGGCCCGGAACCCCAAAGATCTACCCGTCGAAGCCGTAGCCGGAGCCGCCGCCGTCGGCGCCAGGAGGCGTCGAAAAGCCTCCGGCTGAAGTCCTTTACTGGGTGGCACTTTGGGAAACGTAAAAATTTCCTTAATGGTTCCTATACAGTTACCAATTCATAAGTACTTTTCAGGGCCCCAAAACTACAACCCAGATAAGTCATAAACCCAAAACATCGTCTGGGACCCGGGTAGATCCACCAACCCCCAACCCCCGAAAGCAGCTCTGTTACGGAACCCAGGGATGAGCTGTCCCTTCGCCGCAGTTAGTTTGTGTTTTGTTCACGGCTTTAGATCCTTTAGTTGAGGGTGTTCTTTGTAGCAGAGTTTGGTGATCGAGTTTTTGTGCAAGATTTACAATTCGGGGTTTGCCACTTAAGTCAGTAAGAGTTTGGGTTTAAGGTTCAGTGATACGTTTTGACTTTAGTGCCTGGTGCCACATCCGCAAGACATGCGGCGCTGTCATCGCGTAACCGCTGTCGTAATTCCTGTCAAAATACGGCTGACGGACAACATCCTGCATTAGCGTCAGTATCCAAAATACTGAATCGGGTACATTCATTTTCAATTGCTAGCGCAGGATTATGTCTATTGGGCATCTGTCTGTCGCCTTTTTGTTTGTCACGAATGTGTCCCCTTTGCTATTTATCGCTGCCCGTCAAACATAGACTTAGAGGGCCGAAGAATTTCCCATGCTATGCCTCATACAGACTCTTCCTATTACAATTCTACTCCAACGCCTATTCTGATTCATGAAGACCCCGATAATTTAGTTGACATGTCTACCCATAGGCCCCTAAGTAGTTCCTTTTTGGGATTAACTTATAGGATTCTAAAAATAAACCATAAAAAGGAACTACTTAGGGGCCTATGGGTAAGGACTTCGGTCACTTCAGGTTTACGGTCAGGTCCAGGGTTGACTTTTTGGGGTTTAGGGTTGGGAGTTTAGGGCTTCTGCATCCATTAAATTTGGGGTTTAGGGGTTTAGGGTTTAGGGTTTAGGAGATGTAGGCAAAATCGCAACTGCCAAGGCTCAAGGCCAGATCGATCCCTGCCCAGCGTACTCGTGACGAGAGGAAGGGCAGAAATCACGCCAAGCTACCTTGCTACGTTGTTACGCGAAGCCGCAGTGGTTCTACTACGACAGCTTCTGCTCCTAGCGACTTTCGTGGTTTTGTACGTGGAGCGTAGCAGAGCCTGAAGCGAATGATCCTTCTACCAGGAGCCCCGAACAGAACCCTAAAGCCCAAACCCTGACCCCAGGAGGACGGCAAACTCTAAACTCTAGACCCTTGACCTTAAAAATCCTGCGCCTGAAGCCTGAGCCCTAAGTAAGGCCTAGCCATAGGCCCCTAAGTAGTTCCTTTTTATGGTTTATATTTAGAATCCTTAAGGTAATCCCCAAAAGGAACTACTTAGGGGCCTATGGGTAAATCCTAAAGCCAAACCTTCAGCCTAAACCCTAAACACTGAACCACATCCGGTTGGAATCGCAAGGTCGTCAGTTCAAAACACCTTCAGCAGCACTGTGACGGAGCCCCTTGGCAACTGACGGAGGTTCTAGGATTTACATAGGGGTTTAGGGTGTAGAGTGTAGAGGTGTGTTTGTGCAGGGGGACTCCAATGACCAAAGTTAGGGGCCTGAGCCATTGGGAACAATGTCAATGTTTTTTTGTTTTTCCGGAGGGTTCCTTCCCATTATACCCCAAGCGGTTTTCTGGTGAGGGTTTAGGGTTTGTGGTTTGGGCTGTAGGGTGTACTTTTGAAACAGGGTGTGTGGGTTGCGTACATGGCAGCCTTGCTTGGGTGCAGCCTTGACAATCGCAGGTGCAGGGTTCAGGGGTTTAGTTTACGGTTTAGGGCCGTTTGGGGTTTGGTGGGTTTTGGTGGTTTTAGGTTTAGGGTTCCGGCTGGCGTGTTCAGCGTCGTATCTTGACTGCTGGCTCTTAGTCACTGGTTGTTTAGCCAAGAGGAAGCCCAATGAAGGCAAACCACAGAAGGCTGTGCCAATAATACTGAGCCGTGAACTCGTGGATCGGCTTTTGTGGGCGAGGTGTTCATGTGGGCTTCTAGGGCTGGGTGAAGGCTTCTTTAGAATTTGTAGGGGTTTAGGGTTTAGGGTTCAGGGTTTAGGGTTTCCAAAAGCTTGAGAGTTGATTTGCAACAGGGGTTCGGGGGGTTCAGCGCCGAACTCCCAAGCTCTGAAAACATGCTCCAAGTTTGTGCGTGCGCCCAACTGTGTTTGCATAGAGCCAGTGGCCGGGGGTGCCCTAAACCCTATATAAACCCCAAACCCTAAATAGGGTTTTCGGGTTTTAAGGGTTTGGGTCTGCATGTTTTCGGGGTGTATAAAGGTTTTTAATGTAGGAGCCTGATTAAGAATTGAAGCCCTGGGCCCTATATTCCCAATGTAAGAAACCCTGGGCCCTATAACCAAAACTTTGAAAAATCCTGAGCCCTATAACTCCAAAATATTAGGACTCATGTTAAGATGAGAACCTTAGTTAAAGGCCCAGGGTTTCTTAGTCAGGTTCCTACATTACATAGGCTTTCGAGCTTCAGGGTTCGGGTTACTTGAGAACATAAATACATGTTTGCCGAGAGCACTAGATAATTTTCTGAGCTACGGCTGATGATATAAATCCCGCACTACCTTAAGGACCCTAAACCATGAGAATTATGGTAGATTCCTTATTATGGGTGTAATGCAGGATTTTTTTCCATCAACCGTAGCTCTCACACACCGTTCCCGACCTGGGCCCTGTGAACCAATGTAGTATAGGAGCTCCCTCAAAATCAGAGTGGGGTTTGAAGGTTCTTATATTTGTTGTCGTCATGTGGAGACTACAAAAAGAGACCCATTTCTTTCATGATTCAAAGCTGGAGACACCTCAGAAAACGGAGGTGAAGCCTTTCAAGACCGCTACAGAAGCTTTGCCACCGCCTGCTAGAACCTCATTCAGAGACCGCGCCTTAAACCCCAAACCCCAAAACCCTAAGCCCAAAACCCTAAGCCCCAAAACCCAAACCCCTAAACCCCAAAACCCCCAAAACCCCAAAACCCTAAACCCCAACCCCCAACCCCAAAATCCCAAACCCTAAACCCTCAACCCGCAGACCAAGCCTTGAGAACTCTGAACCCTACGCCGCAACCACCTTCCTTAGGGGCTGAGTAGGTAACCTTTAACCTTTTGGGGCTTATCCCTAAACCCTAAACCCTAAACCTAAACCCTAAACCCTAAACCCTAACCCTAAACCCTAAACCCTAAACCTATTATAATTCAAAAGGTTAACCTTTTTGGGGCTAAGGTACTCGGCCTCT